>CAMRHE010000523.1:855000-937500 GCA_947044405.1 Leptodactylus fallax | reverse complement strand
CTATAATTCACATCTATATATTGTGTTCTTACGTTGTTTTTTATGTGTATTTTATAGTAAATGTATATCTGTATAAGTTTATATATCTGTATCTGGCCATGTTCATTCTTGCAGAGGATTCATAGGCTGATTCTAAGCAGGACTCACAGGATTTCTTTAATAGTCCTGGCAGCCGGAAATAATAGAAAACCATCCACCCCTCCTTATCAGTAGAAAGAAACTAATATTTTTTTTTCTATTTTTTCCACAATTTTTCATTTTTGCATTTTGTTTTTTTTTTTTTTGCTCCCTGAAATTCCAAAAGATGTAAAAAAGGACAGAATGGAGTGTAAGTGGAAAAAAAACTACAATTGCTTCATTCTCTTCAGCCTTTAAGGACGCAGGGCAGTTTGTATGTTAAGGCTGGACAACTTTTTTCATATTTTCCTTCTCCGCTTTCCACAATTCACAAATTTTTTTTTTTTTTTTTTTCTGTCCATATAGCTGTGTGAGGGCTTATTCTTTGCATGATGAGTTGTACTTTCCTTTTGTACTATTATGGGGTACATATAATGTTTTTATTAGCTTTTATTAATGTTTTTGTGGGGATCCATGTGAAAAACACCCACAATTATTATTTTTTGCATTTTATTCGGCGTTCACTCTGCATTAATAATGACATGGCGGCTTTGTCCGGCGGGTCATTACGATTACACCGATACCAGATTTATATTGGTTTTAGTTTGTTTTTCTGCATTTATGAATAAATTGTCATTTTTGGTAAATGAAGGATTTTCCTGGGGTCACCGTACTCTGATGCCTATAACTTTTTCACTGTTATGTTGATGATATGTCAGGGATCTTTATTTGCAGGACAAGTTGTACTTTTTATTGGTACCAATGTTTGGTATATATGACTTTTTGATCACTTTTATTGCAATTTTTAGGGAAAAGAAAGGTGACTAAAATATATTAATTTGCACATTGTGATTTTTTTTTTTTTTTTTTTTACAGCATTCACCATACCAGATAAATAACACTATTATTGGATTGTGGAGTCTTATACACACATGGGGACACCTAACATGTTTGTTTATTTTATTTTGTGAGAAACAGTGCGGAAATCTAGAATTTAATAATTTTTATCTCCAGAAAACCACTTTAGGCTAAGGCCCCATGTAGCTGGCCGCAGCCAAAAAGCGTTGCTAGAAAAACCGCAGTGTAAACACATCGTGGTTTTTCCCGCAACGCTTTACACAGAAAGTCTGCAGTGGTCTCCTCTGCCTACTTTCTGCTCCAATTATACCTATAGGGAAACCGCCGACATTTCTGTAGGTATAATTGGCATGCTGTGATTTTCAAAACCGGTTTTGGAAATCGCAGCATTTCTGTTGCGCGTATTTTTCTGCAATGTGTGGATGGGATTCATTAGAAGCCCATCCACTTTGCAGGGACTGTAAAATGGCGCGGCTTTGGCTGCGGCGTTTCTGCTGCGGCCAAACCACTGCATTTACACCACGTGGGGCCCCTACCTTAAAGGGGTTGTCCCACCAATGCAAACCTTCTCCATTTGCTCTATTAGGAACCTATGGACATCATAGGGAGGACACTACTTACCTCCACCCCATGGGAAACCTTTGTTTTGGCACAATTATATTGGGGACACTCTCAATCTTGGCCAAACTATAAAGTCGCTATGCTTGGCACAGTTATTGTTGATACCATTGTACCATTACAATTGAGAGCACTTTGACATAATTACTTTGGGGCACACTAGGTGGGTACTTACTGCTGAAGGCATGCTTTTAGCCACTATGGAAGTGCCCTAACCAGTACAGTTATTTTTGGACGCTATGTAGGCAATATTGACTGGCACTGTATGGCCCAATTACTGTTGGCGGCACTATTTGCAGGTAGAAGCCCATCCACTTTGCAGAGACTGTAAAACACCAAGTGGGGCCCTCAATAACTTACACACAATGGTCGTGTCACAGTTGGCACTAAGTAGATCTCATGACTTCCCCCCAAGTTTTAACCGGTTGCTTATGTCCGGCATAGGGGATTATCACCTTCCTGCTGCGGCCATTTTTCTTTTTTTTCATTTTTGTTTTTTACACCACACCTTCAAATAGCCATATATATTTTTTTTTTCCATTCACAGAGCTTTTTGGGGACTTATTTTTTGCGGGACAAATTGTACTTCATTTAATATCCTATATTATGTACTGGAAGGCTTCAAAAAAATGTAAAATGCAATGAAATTATCACCATTTTATAGGTTTTGTTCTTTAGCATTCAGTGTTCAGCCAAAACATTATGTTACTTCGACACCTGGAACTTTTTTGTATTTCCGTATATAAAGCTGTGGAAGGAATCTTTTCTAGTGGGGCAAGTGATTGCTTTTTACTCAATTTTTGGGGCGAAGCGGAATGAAGAAAAAAGGGGGATTGCAATAAGCATATGCAATAAATATTTTTTTATAGTTATTGCTTTGGCAATTTAGGATGTGTTGGTGTCTATGTTTATATATATATATATATGTTTGTTTTTGATTATTTTTATTTGTGAGCTAAAGAAAAAGGGATGATTTGAAATTTTATATAATTTTTTTATTTTCTTTTTAATACCTTTTTAAGTTTTTTTTTTTTTCACTTTTATTTTTAGACCCCTAGGAGATTTGAACGCTAGGGGGTCTGATCACCAATGCAATATTCAGCCTGTAATACAAGCTCTACAATTTTACATTACAGATTCATGACCCCTAGAGGGTCGAAAAATTACATTTAAAAAAAAAAAAGTTAAAGAAAATATAAAAAAAAAATGAAAAAGTAATAAAAATTCAAATCTCCCACCCTTTTCCTTAGAACGCATAAAAAAGTACATAATTACACATACACATTAGGTATCCCTGTGTCCAAAATAGTCCAGTCTACAAAGTTAAGAAAATATTTTTCCCATATGGTGAATGCGGTAGTTAGAAAAAAAATCAAAGGAGCCGAACTGCTTTTTTTATGTTGTTTCCCTTATCATAAAAACCTGAATAAAAAGAGATCAAAACAACAGAAATCTCTCAAAATGGTAGAAATAAAAAGTACATCTGGCCGTATAAAAAAAAAAAAAAGCCTTATGTACAGAGAAATATAAAAAAAAGTTACAGGTGTCAAAATATGGCAACATTACAAAGTTTTGAATTTTTTTAAGGGTTGAAAAAGTAACATTAACTCTATAAATTTGTTATCCCCAGAATCGTAACAACCCATAGAATACCATAGTTTGCTCAGTGAATACTGTAAAAATGAAGCCCATAAGAAAGTTGCACAAATACAGAATTCCGACCCCATTTTTTTCCAGCTTCCCAGTACATTGTATGGAATATAAAATGGTAACATTACAATGTACAGTTTGTCCTGCAAAAATTAAGCCCTCATATTGACTCTGTGAATGGAAAAATAAAAAAGTTATGGTTTGGAAGGTGAGGGGTCAAAAACAAAAATCAAAAAATGGCTGTGGTGGGAAGTGGCTAGTACCCAGTGCGATGAGACCCTGTGGCTATGGTCCCATCTCAGATCCTGCCATATTTAAAGTCAATCCATGGATTTTTTTCCTGTGACTTCCATTACCAGAGATAACCCATAACATTGAATGAACCAGCAATGATCCAGCTAATGATATATAAAGTCTCACCTTATATTTTTTCTACTATGTCAACATTTATACTAATACACACAAAAAAATGGACTTTCATTTTTTGGAGACTGTAGTGAGCATGCTCTGTGACTAGTAGTGGTTACTGTGCAGAGAGGGGGAGGAGGAGCGGAGCTGTTTCTATTGTTAATGGTGTGATCCGGTTTTATCAGCCTTCATCTTTATAACCTGTTCTCTAAAGACCGTAAGCCAACTGCGGCCCCTGCCCCCGATATACATAGCACAAGCTGAAAGTTCATCCTTTGTGGGGCCTCTGGGGCCAGTCTGGAAACAGTAATCATTCAGATTTTTTTTGCAAGGTGGAAATTTTATTAAATTTTTTTTAGAAATTTACAATTTTTTTTAAATAATTTTTTTAAATTTTTTTTTAAATAATTTTTTTTTTTTTTTTTTTTCTGATGATTGGTTCCTTCAAATTATGTGGGAAAGAGAATGAAGTTGATTTATAGGACTATTAAATTTAGATGAAATCTGTATGGACCTATCTAGATAGTATGAAGAGGGGAGTTTTGTCCCATATGGCGGCCCTTGACCCTGACATAGCAGTATAGGAGGACATAAGTTTCTATACCTCTGCTTCTTGTGTCTTGAATACTGTTCTCGATTAGTACAGAGACATTGTTGGTAAAATCTACAGAGTTCCATCACGCAAGAAGTTATTTTAGGAACCACAGATGTAATGGACGGAGGAGTCACCTCTAGTTTTGTTTGCCGACATCCTAAAAAAGACACAGCTCACCAGTAGAGGGGTAGATTATTAAAACAAGCATAGACCAAAATGAAATCTGTATAATAATTCATATGCATTTTACCCTAAGATGGTGAAATTACTTTTATTATGTTTCTTCCTTATATAGCACCAACATATTCTGCGCTGCTGCACAGACACTTCCCATTGGGATCTAAATTCCTTAACTCATATACATGAGTGCCAATTAAAGGGGTCGTCTAAGAGTTTATATTGCTAGCTATGCTATTGGTTTCAGATCAGGTCCAACACCTGGCACCCCCGCTGATCAGCAGTTGGGCACTGCATCTGCAGAGCTGAACGCAGCTGATTAGTGGAGGTGCCAAGTTTCGGAACCCCACTTATCTGATATTGATGACCTAACCTAAGAATATAATATTAAAATCAACAACTGCACAACCCCTTTAACCTACTAATATATTTGGTGTGTGTATCCAGAAATAAATACATAAGGAGTAGATACAAACTTCATGCAGATGTTGTCCTTGATCAGAATCAAACCCAAGAACCACAATGGTGTAAAGTAATCACTGTGCCTCCAACGATCACGGTGGACAATAAAACATTGAAACCTGGGATTCCAAAAATCCAAAAAATATTGTCATCTGGGGTTCCAAGAATGATGACAATCTGAGATCTCAAAGCAAAGACAAAGAGACACCTTATGGGTCCAAAATATATATATATACTCATACATGGGTCCCATCCCAAAGAAGTCCAAAAACTAAATTGACAAGTCTAAAAGTTGGACTCTAGTTTGCTAAATTTATTATAGAAAGAAATTCCAGTTAAAAAAATATTCAAAAATTGTAAAATGATACAAAATAAAATATATGACATGATTATAATAAAAAAAAAAAATATATATTTTTTAACCACTTCCGAGCCGCCCATAAACTATATACGTCCTAGGGGTGGTTGCCTTGTTCTGCAAAGACGTACCGAAAAGAAAAGTAAAGTAAAAAAAAAAAAAAAAAAAAAAAAGTAAATAAAATAATTAAAAAAATAAATAAAATAATACGCCAATAAAACACCCTTATTAAAGGTTATAGCCTCACCCCCGAAGACACCATACAAAATAAAAATTACCGTAACGGAGAGGAAAAACTATTTTAGGCTACGGCCTCACATTGCGGAAAAGCAACTTTTTTTATTGCAGATTTTATTGCAGTTTTTTGAGCCAAAGCCAGGAGTGGATTGAGCAGAAGGTAGAAGTAGAAGAACTTTCTATATACTGTTATTATCCATTCCTTTTGTTGCCATTGTTGGCTTTGGCTCAAAAAACCGCAACAAAATCTGCAACAAAAAAAGCTGTGTTTCCGCAACGTGGGGCCCCGGCCTTAAAAAGTTTTTTAGTAGCACTTTATGTTATTTATTTATATTTTCCCGGATATAAAAAAAAAAAAATTAAAACACATGCAAAAATAAAAACAACATAAAAATAAAGCCCTATGTGTCACCGAAAAAAGATGCAGAAATTAGTTGAATAACGCAAATGATAAAAATGTTACAGCCGTCAAAACCGCACATACAAAAAACCCAAAAATGTGTCTGGTCTCGAAGGGGGGTAAAGCATCTGGTATGGAAGTGGTTAAAATGTAGTCTTTTATGTTCCTACTATTAAAAGTGTATAATATTAGTGATAGAAATAATAATCCTTTTATTCTGTGAATATTAGGCTTGAAAAAAATTTCAAAAACAGAACTTAAAAATAGATATTAAAAGCTCTTGTCTATTATTATGCTCTTTTCTTGCTTGATGCTCTTCACATTTCCTAAAACTGCATGTTATGTGATACGGAAGGTTGTGAGGTTCTCGGTGGGCTTAATTATAACCTGTTGAAATCCATCTTAAATGTTTGATTTTGACAACTTAATATCGACTCGCAATCCTATGGTGGTATTATACATCAAGCCCTTCTGCTGACAGACAACGCTTTGTCTCTTTTTCTGCTTTGAGCAAGAATAAATGTTGCCTTTGTGAATCATACGACGGGCGAGATAGCGGAGTAAATCATCGCATTCCCCCCCAATTTAATCACTTGCTCTAGAAGCTTGGATAGAAATGAATTTTTGAAAAAATAAAATTGTATATATAAAAGAATATAAAAATATGCTACCAAATCGCAATATGAATGTCTGTAACATTTCCCTCCACGCCCAGGATGATGTGCAGGTATTTGTAAGACTGGATAGGAAAGGTCACTGATAGCAGTAACACATTGCCAGGAATTTTCCATAAAGGCCAGGTCATGGTAATCAGACAATTATTTCACTGGAAAGGCCAAGCCTTCTCTTATCTCCTTTATGTGTCAAACATTTAGTCGTATCACAAAAAACACAATGCAAACATATAATTCACATTATCTTGGGACCGTTCTTCAAATACGTTGAAATTAATTTTTGCTTCTGTAAGTTACGATGAGAAAGTTCTAATATTAAGCGGAAAACTTTGTGTACACTTTGTGTGGTAAGGGCCACATGACCCTAATTACCCAAAATCATAGACAACTCTTAGTCCACACTTACTACTGGACCATATGGAATGAGGTTACCCTGAAAGAACATCCTCTTATGAAAGTATGTAAAGGATTTGCACAGGAAGAGAAAAATTTCCATCCATATATGCACCACACCAGTTCATGGGTTGTGTCTGACATTGATGTGGAACTGAGTTCTATTAAGCTTCAATATTACACCAAACCTATGAAGAGGCGTGTCATCTCCACCTTTTGTAACACTAGAGTTCTTGTAATTCCCATTAAGCTTTCCCCTCAATACAGATGTCACTAACTTGACTCTACGATGTTGGTGTGCTATTCAAATGAATTGCCAGATGGTACCTGCTATGAATGCAGGACCTGCCCAGCAATTCATCTAAATCGTTCATAAACCCTGCTCATTCCCCCCTACCATACTGTCTCACCTCTCCCCAGAGTCTACATACAGACCATTGCCTACCTCACTACTGTATGTGGCCCCGGGTTAGTCACAGTAAATGATCACTTCCTAGTGCAGGGACTCGCTTGTAGCTGAAAGAGTCTTGCTATAGCTGCTTGTTGTATCTGGCTGGTTATGAAAAATGAGTAGACCTCACAATATTTTTTTCAATTATTTATTTAAAAAAAGATGTGAATCCTCCTGTTTTTCATAACCAGCCAAATGCAACAAACTGCAGGCATTACACAGACTTCCAAGTCTGATAATACCAGCCCATCAGAAGTCATCACTTCAGATTGTCCTGTACCAGTAACTACTAGGTCTTCCCGGTACTACTGGTGGCGGTGGGTACCAGGGTAGTAATAAGAGGTTAGCCTACTTTAGTAATGGACACTGACAATCAGACTTGTCCCCCTGGTACCAATCAAAATTATTGGTACCAGGGGGACAGCAGTTACAGAGGACTCATCCATGTGTGGTATTATATACCGCTAGAAAGCCAACAGTCATCTTTGTCGGTATGTCCATCGGTGCTGGAGATATTGGTGGTGTTAATTTCAGCACCAATATCTTCCCACTGTCAGGACAGGCCTTACAGCACAGCGTCATTTCTGGGCTGTGAGGAGTGCCCCCCTCTGACAGTACAAGGCTATGGAAGATTACTGTTGTGGGGGTTGTTCCTCACAACCCAGCAATGACGTTGAGCTGTAAGGCCCGCCTTTCTGACAGTGGGAAGATATCGGTGCCAAAATTAACACCACCAATATCTTCAGCACCCATATCTCCACCACCGGGGCACATACCGCACATTAATGAGGACGTGAAAGGTTCTCTTTAAGGCAAAGTAGTGGCCACAGTGGGAGAGAGGAACTAAGGCCTGCTGTATAATACTCTATGAACGAGATACTAACACCAGCCACAATAGAAACTACAGATCTGTTTCTGTGGTATAATACATCCAATAAAAATGTAAGTTATTGACCTGCAATTTCTGAAATATTATATATTTTCATATTGTTAATGTTTTGTGTTTCTATTTTTATTTGATGGATTCCTATGTCTCTGTGTTTTTTTATATTTTATTACCAATTAGTAATGGCTTCTGTCTGATTGGCAGCATCCATTTCTACAGTGGGACATAGCCAGTAAAAAGACCAACACTATGCCCCTATTATTACCCTATCACCCACCACTTCCGCCAAGGCTACCAGGAAAAAACAGGTAGTAGCCAGGACATGACCATCTGAGGTAATGGTAGGGCACTGAGGTTGCTGTAGGCTGGTGGACCTTACCACCCTAGTAATGCTAAGCTGTGCCTGTTTGCTGTGTCTAGTTGGCTATTAAAAATGAGGGAACCCCCATAAAATAAATAAGAAAAATGAAAAAAAAGAATGTGGAGTCACCACCACTCGTAATGTTAATGAATTATTAATAATAATAATCTATACATCTCTTCCCATTGTCATCTTTAATAGCCATAGGAAAAGCAAGGTCCTTTCTCTCTATAACTGTAAGAGGTCTGCTGGCCAGATTCTATGGCCAAACGGGTCGCAAGACACCTATATCACAAACAGGTAGCTGTATAAGCCTAAAGTATATGAACTTACTTGACTTTGTGTAGGCATAGAAAGATATTCTCGGACTATCAACAGTCGGCTTAATTTGTGGAATTAGAACTTCTGTGGGGAGAAGCAAAGCATACTGTAGAAATTACTATAATACTAGTTTGGAGAGAATCACAAATGTACACATACATTTTATTACTTATATTCTGTAATGATCCTGAGATACAACCATATTATATTCCAGAGCTGCACTCACTATTCTGCTGGTGCAGTCACTGTGTACATACATTACATTCCTTATCCTGTACTGATCCTGAGTTACATCCTGTATTATACTCCAGAGCTGCGCTCACTATTCTGCTGGTACAATCACTGTGTACATACATTATATTACTTATCCTGTACTGATCCTGAGTTACATCCTGTATTATACTCCAGAGCTGCACTCACTATTCTGCTGGTGCAGTCACTGTGTACATACATTACATTACTTATCCTGTACTGATCCTGAGTTACATCCTGTATTATACTCCAGAGCTGCGCTCACTATTCTGCTGGTACAGTCACTGTGTACATACATTACATTACTTATCCTGTACTGATCCTGAGTTACATCCTGTATTATACTCCAGAGCTGCGCTCACTATTTTGCTGGTGTAGTCACTGTGTACATACATTACATTACTTATCCTGTACTGATCCTGAGTTACATCCTGTATTATACTCCAGAGCTGCGCTCACTATTTTGCTGGTGTAGTCACTGTGTACATACATTACATTACTTATCCTGTACTGATCCTGAGTTACATCCTGTATTATACTCCAGAGCTGCACTCACTATTCTGCTGGTGCAGTCACTGTGTACATACATTACATTACTTATCCTGTACTGATCCTGAGTTACATCCTGTATTATACTCCAGAGCTGCACTCACTATTCTGCTGGTGCAGTCACTGTGTACATACATTACATTACTTATCCTGTACTGATCCTGAGTTACATCCTGTATTATACTCCAGAGCTGCGCTCACTATTCTGCTGGTACAGTCACTGTTTACATACATTACATTACTTATCCTGTACTGATCCTGAGTTACATCCTGTATTATACTCCAGAGCTGCGCTCACTATTCTGCTGGTGCAGTCACTGTGTACATACATTACTTTACTTATCCTGTACTGATCCTGAGTTACATCCTGGATTATACTCTAGAGCTGCACTCACTATTCTGCTGGTGCAGTCACTGTGTACATACATTACATTACTTATCCTGTACTGATCCTGAGTTACATCCTGTATTATACTCCAGAGCTGCGCTCACTATTCTGCTAGTGCAGTCACTGTGTACATACATTACATTACATATCCTGTACTGATCCTGAGTTACATCCTGTATTATACTCCAGAGCTGCACTCACTATTCTGCTGGTGCAGTCACTGTGTACATACATTACATTACTTATCCTGTACTGATCCTGAGTTACATCCTGTATTATACTCCAGAGCTGCACTCACTATTCTGCTGGTGCAGTCACTGTGTACATACATTACATTACTTATCCTGTACTGATCCTGAGTTGTATCCTGTATTATACTCCAGAGCTGTACTCACTATTCTGCTGGTGCAGTCACTGTGTACATACATTACTTGACTTATCCTGTACTGATCCTGAGTTACATCCTGTATTATACTCCAGAGCTGCACTCACTATTCTGCTGGTGCAGTCACTGTGTACATACATTACATTACTTATCCTGTACTGATCCTGAGTTGTATCCTGTATTATACTCCAGAGCTGTACTCACTATTCTGCTGGTACAGTCACTGTGTACATACATTACATTACTTATCCTGTACTGATCCTGAGTTACATCCTGTATTATACTCCAGAGCTGCGCTCACTATTCTGCTGGTGCAGTCACTGTGTACATACATTACATTACTTATCCTGAGTTACATCCTGTATTATACTCCAGAGCTGCACTCACTATTCTGCTGGTACAGTCACTGTGTACATACATTACATTACTTATCCTGTACTGATCCTGAGTTACATCCTGTATTATACTCCAGAGCTGCACTCACTATTCTGCTGGTGCAGTCACTGTGTACATACATTACTTGACTTATCCTGTACTGATCCTGAGCTACATCCTGTATTATACTCCAGAGCTGCACTCACTATTCTGCTGGTGCAGTCACTGTGTACATACATTACATTACTTATCCTGTACTGATCCTGAGTTACATCCTGTATTATACTCCAGAGCAGCGCTCACTATTCTGCTGGTACAGTCACTGTGTACGTACATTACATTACTTATCCTGTACTGATCCTGAGTTACATCCTGTATTATACTCCAGAGCAGCGCTCACTATTCTGCTGGTACAGTCACTGTGTACATACATTACATTACTTATCCTGTACTGATCCTGAGTTACATCCTGTATTATACTCCAGAGCTGCACTCACTATTCTGCTGGTACAGTCACTGTGTACATACATTACTTATCCTGTACTGATCCTGAGTTACATCCTGTATTATACCCCAGAGATGTGCTCACTATTCTGCTGGTGCAGTCAGTGTGTACATACATTACATTACTTATCCTGTACTGATCCTGAGTTACATCCTGTATTATACTCCAGAGCTGCGCTCACTATTCTGCTGGTGCAGTCACTGTGTACATACATTACATTACTTATCCTGTACTGATCCTGAATTACATCTTGTATTATACTCCGGAGCTGCACTCATTCATACCCTTAGGATGGGTCATCAATATCATATTAGTGGAGGTCCATCATGGGTCATCTTCATAGATCAATGTCCTGTTTATAGGTCACATGGCCTGTTTACAGCTCAGCTCTATTCAATAGGACTACCAATACCAAACACAGCTACTACACAATATATGATGCTGTGCTTGGTAAATAGTGAAGAGGCTGCAGCTCTAATCCAAATGCTGCCTGTTCTAAAATCTGATTGGTGGGAGTGCTGGGCATCGGACCCCACCAATCTGATATTAATAAAGTATTCTAAGGATAGGTCACTCATTTTATCATTCTGGCAGCTAATGCATTATGGAGAGTCCTTATTCATAGTTACTATATTAGTCTTCAGCCTTCTTGAGCTATTTGTGAAATTTCCCCAGAGCTGAGGCAGTGGCATAGACATTTTACATTTAATATTTCCTAAACATATGATAATAATCAAATAAACTACTTACGTAACAACGGAATAGTCACTGGAGGAATCGGATGTTTTTTGCCATTTGTCACATGTGGCAGACTCCTTGTAGTAGCTTCTCTTTGTTGATCATAGACATGACTATCTGCCTGCAGTGGCGGCATCTCTAAGGAGGTTCTTCGATGTGATGGAGAAGTTATCTGAAGCCAGGTGGACACTATTGTATGCCTTGTGTCTACACTCCCAGGAGGCACATTCATAGACGATGCTTTTCTTGAGGGACCTGCTTGTGTATGATCAACCTGTCCATTAGCCATGGTCATTCTTGTAGTGACTAAGATATTATTTTGTAGGCTGGGTCCCATCCATAAAGGCATTATTGTGTATGGTCTTTGCAACATTTCCAAGGCAGCAATTGTTGTCCATCCTGGTAGCTTCAGTGAAGACCCATCTTGAGCTTTATGACTCAAAAACAAGACATTATGATCCTTAAGAGTGTTTTGTGGAAGCAAAGATAGTTTGTCTGAAGATTGGTGTTGTGCTTTTTGTGCAATGGTGTCTACCAAGAAAGGGGATTTGGTCGGGGCAATTTTATTTTCTTTTGAAGCAACTCCATGGATTAGTGGTGGAGACAGTGTTGGAGGAATATTCTGAACATTCAGAAGATTTTCTTCTGTAGTAATAAATGATTTACTTTGCCTTCTCACCGAGGTTTCAGACACTCCAAAAGTTTTGTCTCTTGTTTGCCCAGGCTCGATATGTCCATGACTTGTATCTTGACTTGTAACTGCTTGTCTACCAAGAAGCCCTTCATGTACAGAGTAACTTGTAGAGGCTGGAAGAGACATTCAGTATGTCAGTAGCATACAGCGCTAAAGCTTACCAAGTACAATTGTTATCCAGAATTCCAAGTCTTTATACAAGTCCCCAAAAATTCATCAAAATTTTATAGAATTTAGATGTTTTTGAAAAATTTACATAAATGTAGAATTTAGTCTTTGGTTGTAGATTCTATGATTTGTTTACAACCCGCATATAGAACTTTATGCATTAGACAGAGGCAAAATTATGGGATTGGTGAAACACAGTTTTGGGCTGGCTATGGAGGAGCAAAGAAAAGGATTTCGGACCTGACATACTGTATATTCATTGGTGTGTATTTTGTAGCCTATAGTTGCAGTTCTAGTCTAGTTTTCCTGAATGTGAGACTCTAACAAGAAACATTAGGCCCCCGATGATATTGCTAAAAATCTATTATCCTGGGACAAGGTGGCTGGAGGAAAGAAGGAAAAATATTACAAGTTATGGATATTAGATTTCGGAGATGACAAGTTGATCCAGGGTTTTATACTGATAGCCAGAATTGGAGTCAGGAAGAATTTTTTTCCCTTTCATGAGGAAATTGACATCATCCTCATGGGATTTTTTTTTTTGTCTTCCTCTGGATCGACAATGTTGGGTTATAGGTTATACTTGATGGATGATGGATCTGCGTCTTCCTCCACCATCATCTGCTATGTTACTATATTGCTTTTTGCTTCAACCCCCACCAACACCTTAGAATTATTTTTGGAAGACAAGTGCAGTTTTACCCTCTGGATATTTACTCCTCATATGTTTGTTGTCATAGTGGAAAAGGAGGGCCATGGACCAATCTCCATACCCAGACCAAATGGGAGGGGTGTTGGGTAAGACCATCTCTTCTCAAACTATGGTATCAGGGCAGTATCGGCAGTACTGCTGTCAAGGGTGCAGCCACAGCTCAATGGAAAGGGGGCCTAGCCTCCTTTATTTGCCACTTTATTAGTAGAGCAGAGAAAAGCCCCTTTGTGGGGTATCCTTGCAGCCCCATTTATTTATTGTTTTATTCTATTTATTTTTTCATGATGTTGGTCCTGGGTCTCAAACCCTGGATCTTGTGTATGTCAGACACAGGCTTCGCTGTTCTCAAAATATTTAGCAGTGCTCTTTTGCAAAGCCCACGCCCTCTTGAAAAGACCCCTCCCACTAACTGAGGGACCCACAAAATGTGCCTGTATGGGGCCCCATATTTCCTGAGTATGTGTCACATATCTGCTACTGACATGCTGTTACACTATACACCAATCACTTTATTTTGCTCGCTGCTGCCGATAGGTCCCAAAGAGAAAAAGCGATATCCAAAAATGGCATCCGCACCTCCCCTGTTATGGAAAGCCCCACGCCCAATATAGGTAAGTCCTGCCCCTACCATCATGGTACTAACTTACTGCTAACTCTATTGTGGCCGAATGAGACCAGACCTCTCACTGTAATTCCCCTGTTGAGTTGAGTAACATGTCCACCCCCGTCTCCATCACCTAACCAGCTTGCTTATTACAGCTTTATCTAGTCGAAATCCTTGGCTCAGACTTAGCTACGTAAATCTGAATAAATCTGTACAATAAAAGTTATGTGTATAACTGAAACATAAGAGATCAAGAGAAAGATCAATGAACATTATCAAAAACGACAAGCTGAATGGAAACTTTTTGAAATACAGACAATAGGGGTGCACTTACTTCTCTGCGTCCACAGTTCCGTTGGCACGCTTTTAATAAATTCTGTATTTTCAGCAGATGTTATCAGGTTTGGCAGAATGGTTTCTATATCTGATGGGTAAATTGGAGAACAAAAAGTTAGACAACTGCGCAACAAGACTACGCTCTATTCTACCAGCTCTGGACCCACATGTGGTTGGGCACAGCTGTTTTGTACAAGTAACTGGGCTCTAGTCACACCATTACCATGGGCTACAACAGAAGCATATGTCTGGATAGGAAAAGAAAGGATACAAGTGTACTCTGTGGTCACTAGTGGATTTACATCTTAAAGAGAACCATTCACCACTGCAACCAACTCTAACGCTTTGTATTCTTCTCTATAGGTTGTGCTCTACTTATTGAGGCACAATTGGAATTTTTTCAGTAGCCCCCTCTGTTCCTGAGTAATCAGTGCCATTAGTGTCAACACCCCATATGCTTTCTATTGTCTGGTGGGTGTTCCCAGAATATCTGCTCCAGTCTAGGGCTGCCCACCTGATACTGTAGAACAGAGCCTTACTAGAATATTGGGTGATGAAACTAACAGCACTGAACAGGAATAGTAGGGACTGAAGAAAAAAAACAAACTGAACCAGAATCTGTGGAGCGGCGCCTATTGAAGGATGCAAAGAGTTGGAGTTGATGGCGAAAGGTCCACTTCAAGAGCCCATAGGCACTGACTGTTTGGAATATTAGATTCTACCCCAGGATGTGGCTATAGAAGATGCAGAGGTATCTGGTCAACTTAGGTCTTGGTTCCTGTGGGGGCTCAAAGTCCCTCTATCACATAAGATGAGACCAGTACAAAAACATCACATGGTAGTGAAAAAGCCCTGTTATGTTAAGGTTTTGCACTTTATGTAAGCCCTACCTTATGTCATCTAGAATTATCTGTGACCTTCTTTTTGTTGATGTCTATGTGCAGTGAAGGGGTTAATGACAGTATTCTGGTGATTCATTGCAGTGAAGGTGTTAATGACAGTATTCTGGTGATTCATGGCAGTGAAGGGGTTAATGACAGTATTCTGGTGATCTATTGCAGTGCAGGGATTAATGACAGTATTCTGGTGATTCATGGCAGTGAAGGGGTTAATGACAGTATTCTGGTGATCTATTGCAGTGCAGGGATTAATGACAGTATTCTGGTGATTCATGGCAGTGAAGGGGTTAATGACTGTATTCTGGTGATCTATTGCAGTGGAGGGGTTAATGACAGTATTCTGGTGATTCATGGCAGTGAAGGGGTTAATGACAGTATTCTGGTGATCTATTGCAGTGAAGGGGTTAATGACAGTATTCTTGTGATTCATTGCAGTGAAGGTGTTAATGACAGTATTCTGGTGAGTCATTGCAGTGAAGGGGTTAATGACAGTATTCTGGTGATTCATTGCAGTGAAGGGGTTAATGACAGTATTCTGGTGAGTCATTGCAGTGAAGGGGTTAATGACAGTATTCTGGTGATCTATTGCAGTGGAGGGATTAATGACAGTATTCTGGTGATTCATGGCAGTGAAGGGGTTAATGACAGTATTCTGGTGGTCTATTGCAGTGGAGGGGTTAATGACAGTATTCTGGTGATTCATGGCAGTGAAGGGGTTAATGACAGTATTCTGGTGATCTATTACAGTGAAGGGGTTAGTGTCAGTATTCTGGGGATCTATTGCAGTGAAGGGATTGATTACAGTATTCTGGTGAGTCATTGCAGTGAAGGGGTTAATGACAGTTTTCTGGTGATCTATTGCAGTGGAGAGGTTAATGACAGTATTCTGGTGATTCATGGCAGTGAAGGGGTTAATGACAGTATTCTGGAGATCTATTGCAGTTGAAGGGGTTAGTGTCAGTGTTCATGGTGGTCTATGGTGGCGGTCCACAACCTTTTTTGTACCAATGACCACTTTCATGAAAGCCAATTTTCCCAAATTTCAATGGCAGGGCATGGTTGGACCAATAGGGCGACTCATAAGAAAACACAATAAAGTGTATATTTAATGATTACATTTATACATTTCCCTATACTTTACTAAGGGAGAGCTTTCCATATCATGCTTAAGTTATTGGTGGTATGGAAAGCTCCTTTAATAAAAGTATGTGTGGGACGGAGACCCTCATTCAATTAGGGTCACTCTCAAAAATGGGTCCTATGGACAATAACCAGGTGTCGGCCGATGCTCGTATGCTACACCCATGACTGGGCTGGCCCGGTACCAAGTGATCCATGGCCCAGTACTGGTCCATGACCCTATCATTGAGGACCTCTGGTCTAGAGCAGTAAAGGAGTTCCTTTTAGTATCTTCGGTGCTCTCGGCACAGTTCTTGTGATGATTCCCAGAGACAGTTTGGAACTCTGTAGTGAAGATTGGTAGTTTTTACGCTTATTGGGGCCAATTTATCATGCCTTAATATGCCAGTTTTCCGGTGAGAAAAAGTCCCAATATTTGTCGCACGTGCATGGGATTTTGTGCATAAATTGTGACTTTTTCAGTTTTGATCCTGGCTTACCACTTTTCAAAAAAATTGGTGGAGCGGGAGAGGAATCTAGGCAAATCTTGGATCATCAGAGAACTGGGGTGAGCTACACCATAAAATTATGGCAGTCTCTGGGTGGTGTAGATCTCAATTCTGGTGCTCGGGACCTCAACGTTGTGTGACAAAATTATTCCGAGGCTGGAGTCACTTAATATTAATAGCGCATCTTGTAGCAACACCCAAATGGCTTTAGGCAGACAGACAAAGCACCGGTCTTAATAAATCGTCCATGGTGTATTTCAGCCTTAGGTACCCCACTCTGTGAGTTTGCATGGTCTGCGGCGTGATGACCAAAGTGTTCCTGAGTGTGGCTAATAATTTTGGGGGCAAAATGTATACCATTCAACATCCATTTTGCTACAATGGGAGTCCATCAGAGATGTGTGCAAAGATGGTGCCATTTTTTACACTCTTTTACACCATTATGCAAATATTGATGCTTAGAGAAATGGAAGGGTTAAATGAAATCCAAAATCAGCAAAGACTTTAATGAGTTGTTTTCTGGTTGACATAATGAAATGATTGACAAATAGAAGTGGATTTGGGGATACAAAAGACGGACTTATTGAGATGAATGACCTATTAGAGGCGAGATGTGCCGTATTTATCACAGCGCAATTTCATTATAAGGATTTATGAGATTGAAATGTTTCATGTTTATTTCCCTTCGTCCTCCTGGATATAACCATATTCATTATTTATGCGCACTACGTATTACTTACCCAGCGTGGCGGAATGATTCGGGGGGAATGTAAGATTTACGACGGGAGGCTTCTGTGTCAAATCCCACAAGTCAGATAAATTTCTCCCTAATAAAATAAATGTGGTAAATAATCCGAAAAAAAAAATTCCAGGTTCTTATTTCTGTAATGACATTTCATTTACCTGTTCTGCCTGTCATCACACAGAAATATATGCAGTCCGATTCATTGCTTTGGCTTACTGAAAGAAAAAAGGCATTCCTTAGTAATCTGGAGAAACAACCTTGCCGCCACCATCGCCCGGGTCATATTTCCAGACTAAATTACATTTCCTAAAAGTAATAAATAAGTTGCACGAAGGAAAAAGTTTTACTCCAAAATAGTCAACCAGAAGCAACCTTATTTAAAGAGCTATGTGCAGGCAGCATGTTATAGGGCAGGAGGAGATGAGCAGATCCATATATAGGTTTATAGGAAAAGTTTCAGAAGAATTTATTTATTTATTGAATTATATTCCTGCTCATTCTGAGCTTAAGAGTCCAGTAGGCGGAGTCACTCAATGATTGACTGCTCACATATTCACACCCATAGTAAGTAGTACCGCCTCCAGAAAGAGCAGGGATGTAAATCAATTAATGACAAGTTACACTGAAACTATGTATCAATTTGCTCTTTAACGTGCTTTCTGAAGATAGATCCCCATGTACAGTGTGATAGGGTTCCTTTAAAGGGGTTGTCTGTTGATATTGAGCTCCACTTCCTTATCTCAGACCAGTGACATCATGTCCATTGTTCACATGGCCATGCTAGAGCTCAGTTCTATTGAAATTAAAGGGGTTGTTCAGGGAGTGTTAATTTACTTACCTGATCCTGGGGATTGCAGATGATGGACCTAAGGGGTTCCGTCAAAGTCTCTCCGCTCCTGGGTTGCGCCAGTACATCCTCCCATGATCTTAGGCTAGGTTCACACCTACGCCCGCTCTCCGTTTGGGCATTCCGTCCCAGAATCCACTTGAAAGTCCTGCAAGTAGAACTTTTCTCTCCACATTTTTCAAGGGGGAAACCATGCAAACCCCATTATAGTCTGTGGGGTCCGCAGGTTTCCGCAGGTAACCGCTTTCTAAGTGGATTAGGTTTCTGTTTTTCGAGTCCCCAAGCGGTCCCAAAGAACGGAAACCCGAACGTAGGTGTGTACCTAGCATTACAGGTAATTAATTACCTGTGCTGTAGTGCTGGCTTTACTATAGTCTGCCATCCCCCATATCACAGGTAACTAATTAACTGTGAGATCAGGGAAGGAGGGGCCAGGGGGCTGAATGCTGCCTTGGATCACATGACTCAAAGGTTGTGACTTTGCTGGAACCTCGGTCCGTCATCGGCGATCTGTGGGATCAGGACCTGAACAACCCCTTTAATAAGTCTGAGCTGCAATACCAAACAAAGCCACTATACAATGTGTGGCGCTGTGCTTGGTAAGTAGCGAAGAAGCCACAACAATCAGCATAGTCCAGAACAACCCCTTGAAATACTGAGAATATATTGGAGCCAGCAAATACTGTGTTATAAGGCAAGATAATAGAAAGTCTACCTTTCCCCTTTGACCACTGGCTAAAAGTTTTGGCCAACAGGGATACTTCTAGTATATCTATGTCATATATTCATGCAGAGCACAGGCGAACAGTAATTATGAGGGGGGCAGAAACTGTGGTCACACCCGAATCCAGTAGCTTGAGGCAAAGGCCACACATTGTAAATAATCATGCCTTATACAATACAAGCAAAGCGAATGGGATTTTATTTTATCTCCCCCAGATATTGCAGGAAAAATAAACCAGGGAAAAGTTGCGTTTTCGAATATGCATGAGTGTTTGAAAATCGCAGCATGTTAATTTTAGCTTCGGAATTATGGAAAATGCTGCAGAAAAAGCATTTTTTAACTGCAAAACTCAGGAAATCATGGCTGAGATTCTGACAAGTCCCAGACCATAGAAAGTTCCTGCATATCCACTGGCAACTGATCAAGACAAGATGTCACACTAAGATAGTTATAAGAAATCTATAAAATTCTGCAAAATTTTTAATGATTAATATTTGCACAAATGTTCAAATTTTAATTTTCTACAAATTTAAACATGGTTATGTTAATGGGTACACCGCTTTAAAAGGGGTGTCCGACTCCTCCAAAAGCTTAAATAAATTGTCTGCAAGGACCAAAAACAGGACAAGCCCTTTAATAAGGTGCACAATATAAAGCAGGAGATTGCCCCAATGTCTGTCCCCATGGAGTTTATAATATTCTATCACAATAAAGCAACAACTGACCTGAGACAATGGACGTGGATTTGAAGAGTTCCTTCAGAGAGCTGGTGGAATTTCCAACTATGTCTAGGAGTAAAACTGTGTAATCTGGGAAAAAGTCAAGAATACAGTATTATATTTGATCTATTGTTTTTGGATATTTTTGAAGACATTAAATATACATGATATAAGATAGTTTTCAGAATATAAGGTTTAGTTTCTTCTTTCTTATTTTCTCATTTTTGCATTAGGGGTTCCCTCAGGACTAGAATACATAACTTCACTCTGTGCTGACCGGTCTAGTCTACAAACTCCACCCCATAGATTTTGATGGGGCCGATAACATAAAAGACCATTACTCACCTCTCCCCAATCCTCAGTTTCCAGTGCCAGCAGGTCCGGTCTTCTGTTTACAGCAGTGACATCCCATTTGTGCCAAGTGACCATTGCAGCCAGTCCTAGACAGCCCTTTATATTGAATAGCTATCACTATATATTACATGCTTACTTTGATCTTAAGTGGGTTGTCTAGGATTAGAAAAAAATGACTGTTCTTCCAGTTGAGTTCCAATAACTTCAATGGAGCGATACCAAACACAAACCATGGAGAGGTGCGGGGCTCTGCCTATCGGATTGTCACCTACCACATTCTCAATACCCTTCAACTGAGAAGTGGCTGGACTTGTGTGGCCGTTTCCACTGAAGTCTATGGGAGTTACAGAAAGAGCCAAGCACATGTGAAGGAGAAGTCATTGACAAATTTGTGTCCATTGTAAGTGTCAAGGACAGCTGGACATCATGTCTACTGGATTCCACAGGAGAAAACCTAAAAAGTTCAAAAGTTTCAACACAAGCCATCCCATAGCTTCACTGATTACTGCAATATTTCAAAAACTTACAAAAACAGACTCAGGCTGAGGCCCCACGTTGCGGAAACGCAGCTTTTTTGTTGAGGTTTTTGAGCCAAAACCAAGAATGGCTTCAAAAAGAATGGGAAATCTATAGGAAGTTCCTATACTTCTACCTATTGCTCAATCTACTCCTGGCTTTGGCTCAAAAACCGCAACAAAATCTGAAACATAAAAAGCTGCGTTTCCGCAATGTGGAGCCTCAGCCTCAAAAAGAACTCACCAGTCAAGTCATTGGTCCTATTGTTTAGACAGTAGCAGTACCTCATGGGAAATTTGTGGTAGTCGACATGTTTTAAGTTGGAAACTGGAAAGAAGTGAAGGATATATATTAACTATTTGTAGCTGGAATCATCATATGGTAAAAGTTGGAATCTAATGGTTCAGCGAAACCTACTATTGTAAATAAGGATTGAAACCTTATGGAAGGCAAATGAGCTGTACGACGTCACACTCAAGAAGGAGAAGAACTTTTTGGTCCCTGCAAAACAAATATTGGTAGTTACTAATAACAGCAAGATTCACAATGATACTGTATCTCAAAGTGGTCATTTTTGATACCCTAAGTGGTCTGGCATGTCATAAAAACATACAGAAGATCCCACCAGTAGAGTCCAGAAGCTTCAACCAGCACTGACCATAACTATAAGCAACCAAATCCCATTGGAAAATTTTATTCTTGGAAATTTCTAACATCAACTCTAAGGACCATTGAAGGAAAAGACTTGAATGTTTCCATCCAGATTTCCCATAACTTTCAATCCATGGTGTTGTGTAGAGATGGAGCTCCAAAAATTGGGACAAACCAGAATTATGTCTCTCACAGGGTCCCAGGGCTGCGGATTGGACTGTTTATAGGATAAGTTATTGCAAAGAAGATGTTGGCATAAAAATGTACCTCATGAACTCAACCCAAGAGATATGTGTCATCAGTTATATGTGTCAGATCTGAGCATGCACAATGTAAGCCTTTCCATAAGCATTGGACACTAGGTAGATATTGATGACCTATCCTTAGGATAATGTAGGTTATGAATTTTGTATTGGTGCAGGTCCAGCACCACACCAGGTTACCTCTGCTCAGCTCCCATTTAAGGGACATCCCTAGGGCAACTACACAATGGATGGAGATGCCTGCTTCCAGTTCTATCTACTGTATATATGGCACTGATGTCTGCTGTGAATAGATGATTGGTGGAGGTGCCGGCTGTCCAAGGGATTGATGACCTGTCCATAAGATAGGTCATCAATATAAAAAAACTGGACAACCCCTTTATCCTACTTTAAACCACTGGAGATGTTACTCAGACTACTCCTTTGCTCTAGACAAGTGTCAATACTCATTTCATTATTGCTGACAACCCTGCCAATGTAGACGGGACTGGCCAACCTGCTAATGTGTATTGTGCCAACTCTCATCCGAGGGCGG
The DNA here is from genome assembly GCA_947044405.1 of Leptodactylus fallax. Taxonomy (NCBI): domain Eukaryota; kingdom Metazoa; phylum Chordata; class Amphibia; order Anura; family Leptodactylidae; genus Leptodactylus; species Leptodactylus fallax. Next base: position 914,947 of record CAMRHE010000523.1, on the reverse strand, counting down.
CTGCTGGAGGAAAGAAGGATCAGTAAAAGTTTCTTCTATCGAAATATATTTCATCAAAGCAGTCCCAAAGTTATTCTCATACACAGTCCTACAGACGAGGTGTTTGTGGCAAATGTAGATACAGAAGGTTAAGAACCAAGACCCCCAACCACCGGGGGCGTACTGTAATATATGAATTCCTGAAGCTAACCTAAACTACCAGGATTGCTTCGATAATGGTTGTCCTGAATAAACAAAAAGTTCAACTTTTCAATTTTTCTGAATTATATCTCTCTTGTCCTTGGGCTGTGTCTGATATTGCAGCTCATCCCATCGGGCACCATTAGACTGTCAGTGAAGACTGTTAAGAAGTCTGGTGCTCAACACTAAGAGCAAAGCAATAGTAGCATAGTGAAGCTAAAAAAAAAAAGATATGTCCGTCCTTTGCAGCCAGTTGTCCTGCAATGTTGATCCAGAAGAAGACAAAAATCCTATGAGGTAGAAGGTGAGGAAGAGGAAGTCCCTGGATCAGTGACCCATCTCCAGAAATCTAATAAAAACCATAAACTGTAATATTATTACACTGAAGAAAGACATCTAGGAATCCTGAACTCTTTTAGTAAGTTTAGTAAGTTCCCTCTGTGGCAGAGACTTCCATAATGTCACTGCCCTTACAGTAAAGAACCCTCTTCTATGTTGGTGTAGAAACCTTTTCTTTAGACATAGAGTATTGACCTATGATATATTTATACATTTACTTTTTATCACCTCTCTGGGTATTGTGGTCCACCCATTCCATTTATTACTTTGGTTGCTGACCCTTGAACCGATCTTCCGTGTGTGCAGGTGTCTATAAATGTACACAATATGCCATGTGCGTTCTGAAAAGTGATTTGGAAGGTGGTAGACTCGTCCCTTCTTGTACTTCTAGGCCCCTTCTGATACATTCTATGATCCTATTTGCCCCAGCAATGGTAGCTACAGTTTAGTATCAGATAATACTACTAAGTTCTTATCCATGTGTTTCCCCACTTAGTATGTAATAATATTCTCCTACACTTTCTCTCCCTGCAGACCCCCTTGTGCACCCACTTCTGGTCTCCTCATTGGCCTCTCGGTATTGTCTTCTATAGGTGACATTTTTCTCTATGTGCTATTACTGTACATATAGAGGTTACAGAGTAAATTGTCTGTGAGTGACGACGCTTATAACAGCAGCAAAAACCGCCATCTAAGTGTTATCTATCTGCGAGTGAACTCCGGTATTGGCTCCACATTGATATCTTCATCTCTGCAGTAAATATAACAACCCGTACTTCTGCACGTTCCAGTAAATATCGAAGAGATATTCCCAGAGGCCTCATACATTGCACATACACATCCAGCTCTTCTTCACTCTCTGTAAATGCATGCATTGTATGGACATAACCACAAAAAAGTCTTCCTACCCGATCATTGCCCTTTTACCAGCAAGTAAAATAGACCTTCTACCCTTCTTGCCCCCGGGGTCATCTGAATCTAAACTAATTTAGAGGTGATCTCAGGTCTGAATTTATTTAGGGGCCTGATCCGAGGTCTGAATGTATTTAAGATTGTGGTTTGGGGTCTGAATGTATTTAGGGTTCTGGTTTGGGGTGTGAATTTTTTTAGGAGTCTGGTCTGAGGTATAAATGTATTTAGGTGTCTGGTATGGGTTCTGAATGTATTTAGGGTTCTGGTTTGAGGTCTGACTTTATTTAGGAGTCTACTTTTGGGTCTAAGTTTATGACAATTGCCCCAGTTTCCCATGTGTAATACACCCCAGGGCCACATCTAGGCCTGTGAAGGATCGCAGACAAACAGTGAAAGAGCCTTTATCAGATCTGTTTGGTAGGAGGATGTGAAGTGGGATATAAACATAATACTACCCAAATATTAGGACTTCTCTACTTTTCATTGCTATTTTGGGTGCCGAACAAAATTACTTTGCAAGTCCTGCACAAGAGCATGATTCTCTGGTGACATCATAGATCCATACAGTGACCAAATAACAGATTTTGTCAAGTTCTCCATTTTTCTGTTCCATTATACAAACAAAAACTCTGAAATCCTGACAGGCACAAAAAAAACCTAAGGGACCTCATCGACTATAATAGGGTCCATCAGGGTTCATGGCGTCCATCATGTTCTAGAAGAAAAAGTCCGACATGCTAGACTTTTTCTTCCATAATTTTTGATACTATCTTTTTTTATGTTTTTGGTTATTTTTTGGGGAGGGGGGGTGTTGGGGTGACAACTTACTTAACCAATAACCCTCTATACTGGATCCCTGTCAACCAGAAAGGGACCATTTTGTCATAACCAAGGGAAGGAAATTCCACACTAATAACTGATGAAAATAATGAGACACGAGGGTGACAGCCCCAGGCAATATAATATCACAGTGCCGTGTATAGCATAGGGCCACACTTACCTCTAAGGGCCATGTTGAGCATGCCATTCACTAAATCAGTAAAATTAAACTGAGAAAGATCAACCGAGGCTGCAGGGATTTCTGGAAAATAGTGGTAAATAATTAAAAAAAAATAATTAAAGGATATATATATATATCAGTCTATATGTATCTGATAGACTTTATATGTAAACCAGTATAATTACTGATCCCCATTTACACTCAGAGCTGCATTCACAATTCAGCTGGTTGTTACCGGCCACAGTCAGCGAGCTTGTTGTCAGACACGCCCCTAATAGCTTTGTTACCGCCTGTAATGCAGGAGATCACCAGGTGACTGGACCCTGTCTGATATAAAAACTTCCCACAATACAAATGGCCAGAACAATCTTATGTTTTAGTTGCTAGGTAATAGTTAATATATTATGGCGGGGCTGTGGATGTTATGTAGGTTTTGTTGGAATTTTTTTCAGTTTGCAAAGATGAGGTAAATCTGGTTACTATACTGCTTAGTTAATAGAGGTGAGATCCTCATTCATATCCCTCAGCTCTTAGCTATGGCAGAGAGTGTCTGCAAAGAACGTTTCTCACCCTGGAGGACTTGACCTATCTGTGCCAAACATAGCCAAAAAGTTACAACAGGAAATGTGTAATACCTTATTTCCCCTGTGGAGGCACTGCAGGAAAATTAAAACTTATTATCACAAAGTTTATAGCCGATCAATGGAGGTCCCAGCAGGGGGATCCTACGATCTGCTTACAATGGGCCATCCTTTTAACAAACCTCATCATATGGACATATTGGAAGCTCTGTGTGAATATGGGGGTTAAAAATTGTCTCCTTTAAAGGAGGAAAGTTATAAAAATAATGAACATTATAAAGCCATTTAGGGAAGAAGTCACCTGTTGTGTCCAGTATGGCTAATCTCTTCTCTCTCTGCTTGCCCTCCATTAGGCTTGGGTCTATAAGACATAAGAGGTACAAGCTCAACAAGACCTGGAAGACTCACTTATAGGGGATCTCCCACTGTATAGACCATCCTATATCCACATAAAAGGGGATAAGTGTCTGATCTATGGGAGTCCCAATGATGGGGACACCCAGTGATCAGGAAATGGCAATGTCCCCGGATTGCTCCAATGCTATATTCACTTCTATGAGGCTGATGGAGACCACCATCCCGCCAGTGTCCTAGAGGTAAACACACGGAGTATTCATGGGAACTTGTAGGTGCCCCTTCTTCTGACCATTGGGAATCCAAATGATCAGACCCCCAACAATCAGACAATTATCAGTCTTCTCCATTTACCGCTTTCATAGAGTTTATGGGGAAAATGGAGAAGACAATCGGCAATGAGATGATCAGATGATGATTGCTGAAAATTATAGAAATCTTGTCTTATAGCTTGTCATAACTTTGTAGCCAGTGGGGGGTCCAACCTCTGGGACCCTGCTGATCCTCAGAAAAAAAAGAGCTTTATTCTCAGGATCCTTCTGGGTCCTAGAGGTCGGACTTTCACTGATCACAAAGTATCCATACTCTACATGGTGTCAAAAATGACAAGAATTCTAAGGGGCGTGGCCTGGACGCGCATGGAGTAGCAAGCGCGCAGGTCCTTCTCCGCTCCTCCGCTCGCTACTGAGACCCGTGGACCCCTCAGCAGGCGCAGTATGGGCAAGCGCTTACCGAGGAAGGTGGCCCCGGGCACCCCAGCGCCCGTGGAGAGGTCTGGGGGGGCCACCCTGGACGCCTTTCTGGCCCAGCGGCCTTCTCTACCGGGCCAGGCTGCTGCGGGGCGGCCATCTTGGATTTCCTCCGCTCTCCAGGCACAGGGGTCGCAGCGCAGCTTCTCTCCTCCCGCGCTCCCCCTGTCAGCCAGCGGAGCGCCGCTTCAACAGAGATCCCTGTCGGCGCCTGGGCAACCCAGAGTTTCCCCAGCACGAGTGCTCCCACAGTCTCCTCACCCTGGGATGTCCCAGCAACTACATTCTGCTTCACCAGCACTCCTGGCAGAGCGGCATGAGAGGACCCCGGATGTCTCCAGCTTCTCAAGGAGTTCTGAGGTCAGTGGCTCTGCTCCCTCCTACACCGCTGATGAGTTGCAGCCTGTGGCCACAGAGCTGGTCTCTGTGGCCCCCCATCTACTATCTTCCCCCATCGCCCCTCCCCTCCATAGCTCAGGGGGGATGGCGCGGTGGAAGGCGCTGGCGTAGGGGCTCCTCCGCCCCACACTCCCAAGGATTATGCCTCCCCCCCTCCAGTCCTGCACCCCCAGAGCTGCATTCCAGGCCCATCTTCAGCACCATCATCCATGGCGGACCTTCTTCCTCAACTTCCTACTAAACAAGACCTTAAAAGTATGGTTGCGGAAATCACAGCATCCTTCCGATCTGAAATTGCTACCCTCCGCACTGATTTACACTCCATTGCTAACCGAATGGACACGCTGGAGAATGACCATGACACTACCAGAGACTATGTTACCTCACTGCATGATACTACCACTGAACAGGGTTCAGCTATACGGGACATGCAACGCCACTTGGAGGATCTTGACAACAGGGGCCGGCGCAACAATATACGCATCAAGGGACTCCCAGAGGCTGACCAATCTGAGGATCTGCCTGTTCTGCTGGAGGCTGTCTTCAACACTATACTGCAGGAGCCCCCGTCCCACAAAATTAAGTTTGATAGGGCACATCAAGCCCTTCGATCCAGAGGATCTTCCGCCACACCCCGTGATGTCATCTGCTGCCTCCACGACTTCACCCTTAAAGAGGCTATAATGAGCAAAGTGCGCAAACTCAAAGACTTCGAGTTTCAGGGAGCTCCACTACAATTCTATCAGGATCTGTCGCTAATCACCCTCCAGAAACGCCGCCATCTCCGACCCCTCCTCCAGATTCTTCAGGAGCACCAAATTCCTGGGGATTTCCGTTTGCTCTCATTGCTCGTAGGGATGGTCGCTCCGCTACGCTTCGCTCCTTTGCGGATTTGCCTCTCTTCTGTGACCTATTGGATGTTCCCCTGCCGGATTTAACAGACTGGGAGCTATTCTCTCCACCCCCTCCCCCACCACCGGTTTGGCAACGATTGGAGCCCAGACGACGTCATGCATCCTCCGCGGTGGTGACCACTCGGAGGCCCCGGCTGGAGACTGATCCCTGAGGAGGCTGCCCCCCCTTGAGACGTTCTCCCTTTTCTCGGTGGTGCTTTGGAATCTGCATGCCTTAATGTTATGTTTGCTTCTTTTTTTTCTTTTTTTAGGTCTACGGGTCTCATCTATTATGCTTATTATTGGATTGTTTTAGCGGAGTGGGGGCGGGGTGGGGTTCCGGTGACTCCCCTTCCTTCCTTCTTTTTACTGGTGGTTGGGGATCCACCGCCTCCCCTCCGACCTCCTGTCCACGCTCTCCCCCCTAAGGGGATACTTGGACTGTGCGGCCATTGATCCTGATTGGACCTCTGGCTGCCCTCATTGGTCCCCAGGCGAGTGACTTAGCCTCGCCCACAAAGTATTGTTTAACTGTTTTTATTTTTACTTTGTCATTTATGATGTCTTTTGCCTCCCTCCCTCTCTTCTTCCCCCCCTCCCTGATCTAGAGACCCTGCCTCGACTTTGGGTTCCTGTTTGTGGATTGCCCTTTTGCCTCTCCGAGGGAAACTTGCCAGCGTCATGTGAGATGGGTGAGCTTATTGCAATCCGCCACTGTCCTCCAATCCTGGGTCCCAATGGTTAGGTGCGTGACAATTAATGTCAAGGGCCTGGGTTCCAACATTAAAAGGCGCCATGTCCTTAGAGAACTCCGCTCCTTACGAGCGGATGTGGCGTTTCTTCAGGAGACTCATTTTGACCGCGCTGGTACTTTTGCCTTCGCTAAGCATTATTTTCCCGTAGCTTTTTCAGCCTTCCACAATCGACGCAGAGCTGGGGTGGCTATCCTTCTTTCTCGATCCTGCCCAATTACAGTGACGACTTCCCACATAGACCCAGGTGGCCGGTTTGTTATCTTGGAGGGGCTCCTTTATGGTGCCCCGATTGTTTTATGCAATGTCTATGCCCCCAATTCAGCACAGATCCCGTTCTTGCGCCGGGTATTCTCCCGTCTGCGCGCTCTCCCACCATCAGCTTGGCTGGTGGGGGGAGACTTTAACATGGTCTTCTCTGAACGGGCGGATCGTCTGGCGTTACCCCAGGGCCCAACCCCCCATAGGTTGGCCCAACTTGCAAGGGAGTTCCGCAGGCTGATCCGCGCCCACTCTTTGTATGACCTTTGGCGAGTGGACAATCCTACGGCGCGCTCCTACACCTTCTTTTCTCACCCTCATAACACTCACACCCGCATTGACTACTTCTTTGGAAATGCTCCCGCTCTTCGTTTGCTTAGGGACACGAACATTGGCCCTCTCACCTGGTCTGATCATGCCCCAGTCGTGGTTACCTTATCTACGACTCCAGTGCCTACTCGCCAATGTCATTGGCGTCTTAACGAAACACTGCTCAATTCGCCGACCTCCCTCGAGACCCTGCGCACACACTTGATAGATTATTTTAGGGACAACTTAGGCTCGGTAGACTCTCTTGCCATTCTCTGGGAAGCCCATAAGGCGGTCATGAGAGGATGCTGTATCGCATTGGCTTCTAGGCTTAAAAGGGACAGACAGGCCCAGGAACAGCTCCTCCAAGCCCGTATTCGGTCCCTTACGACGACTTTGGCAGCGCATCCATCCCTGGGGGTTCTTCGCCGTTTGGTCCTGGCCCGGGCGGACCTCCGTGATTTGGAGACCCGCCATGTGGAACGACTTCTCCTTTATACCCGTCAGCGGTTTTTTGAACGAGGTAATAAATCTCATACCCTCCTGGCAGGAACCCTCAGGGATCATCGGGCCTCTTCCACACCACACTCTGTCCGTGACCCCGCGGGTACTCTTCAACATCACCCTGATGCTGTGGCGCTGGCGTTCCACTCTTACTACTCTAAGCTGTATGACTTACCCCCCCCCACGAGCACTACTCCCTGGGGATGACTCAACACTACTGGAAGACTATTTAAAGGATTGTTGTCTCCCACGCCTTCCTCCTGAGGCCCTAACCTCCCTGAACACCCCCATCACCAGGGAGGAACTAGAAGGGGTCCTGAGGGACCTCCCAAATGGGAAAGCCCCAGGCCCAGATGGGTTCACTTACAATTATTATAAGGTTTTCCAGGGTGAACTCTCTGCTCATCTATTGTCCCTCTTCAATTCCTTCCTTTCAGGTTCCCCTATACCCCCGACTATGCTCTCTTCACTACTCACATTGGTCCCTAAACCGGGTAAGGACTTGCAGGATTGTGCTAACTACCGACCGATTGCTTTGCTGAACACGGACCTGAAACTTTTCACCAAACTCTTAGCCAATAGACTGAATGCTTGGCTCCCTCTGCTTGTCCATAAGGACCAGGTGGGATTCATCCCCTGTCGTCAGGGTGGTGACAACACCAGGAGGACTGTGGATTTGGTGGAGGTGGCCAATCATTATTCTACCCCGGCCCTTCTCTTGAGCCTGGACGCTGAAAAGGCTTTTGACCGCATAAATTGGTCGTTTATGCATACTACGCTTAAGGCGTTCGGGCTTACGGGACCTTTTCTCACAGCTATCCAGGCCCTTTACTCCTTACCCTCAGCAGCAATCAAGCTTCCCCATGCATCTTCGCCCTCCTTCCCTATTCGAAATGGCACTAGGCAGGGTTGCCCCCTGTCACCCATCATATTTGCCCTCTGCATTGAACCGCTAGCGGCCAAGATTAGGCGAGACCCTAATATCAAGGGCATCATGGTCCAAGATAAGGAATTTAAGATATCTCTCTTTGCGGACGATGTACTCCTCACTCTCACCTCCCCTCATACTACCCTTCCAAACTTGCTGCGCTCGCTAGAGACCTATGGTGATCTCTCAGGGTATAAGGTGAACCCCGCGAAGACTGAGGCACTCCCACTTAACATCCCACGGGACCTTCTCCTTCTCCTCCGCAGTAATTACGATTTCCAGTGGCGGGAGTCCTCTATCCGCTACCTGGGAGTCCATATATCCACTTCCTACCCTCTACTCGGCAAACTACCCGCGGTTGTTTTGTGAGCTAAGAGCCCTATTGGACAAATGGCAACCCTTGCCTATCTCCCTTTTGGGGAGAATTGCTGCGGTCAAGATGACTCTCCTCCCGAAGCTACTGTATTTTTTCGAGACTCTCCCAGTCGCGATACCTCGGGGAGAATTACGGAACCTACAGAAAGCTATCTTCCAGTTTATCTGGAAAGCAAAACGACACCGAATACCTAGATCTGTTATGCTGGCGGATAGGGGGTCTGGGGGTATGGCTGTCCCACATCTGTTACATTATTACTGGGCGGCCCACTTACGCCATATCCCATTCTGGGCGGCTATGCCAGCATACACCAGATGGGTGCAGGTAGAGAAGCTATGGCTGGCACCCATGCATCCTAACGCGCTTCTGTGGGTCAGCTCCCCCCCCCCCCCCCCCCTGCCTCGTACCTGTTGGGCCCCATTCGGTTTACTAGATCTATCTGGTCTACCTGTTGTGCTAGATTCTCCCTGATGTCCCCGCGCTCATCTATGGTCTCCATACTATACAACCCCCTTCTCCCAGAGAGCCTGACTTCTGCCATGACTAAAGTGTGGTCTGAAGCTGGCCTTTACCGGATTGCTGACATGGTTGACCCTGGAACCTTGGAACTCAGGTCCTTTGCTTATCTTACAGCTAATCAAAACCTGCCAAGTACTGAATGGTTCCATTACTTGCAGGTGGTTCACTTTGTCCGCTCCCTCCATGGGTCTCTTAAGGTGTCACTCCCCACCGCTTTTGAAAAGATTTGCCGTGCAGGCACGTCCACTAGGGGCTTTATATCCTCTATTTACCAACTTCTTAACTCACAAACTACAGGCTCTCCTGTTAATCATCGCTATATGCTTAAATGGGAGGAGGCGGTGGGTAAACCCATCTCCCAGGAACAGTGGCGGATTGTATGGTCTCGGGCCCAGAAATCATCTCAGTGCATTACGTTTAGGGAAACGCAGTATAAGCTGTTGATGCATTGGTATCATACTCCGGCTCTCCTTCATACTTTAAACCCATTAGTTCCCCCATGGTGCTGGCGCTGTGGAGCTGCGGTGGGTACCCTGCACCATATCTTTTGGACGTGCCCTCTCATCCTCGGTTTTTGGAGGGAGGTCAGGACTCTGACGACTGCTCTCTTTTTGCAAGAGGTTCCTCTTGACCCTCTTCTTTATCTCCTGAACCTTCCCCCCAGACACCTGAGCAATAAGTCATCCAGGCTTTTCTTGCATCTTTGTACTGCAGCTAAAACTCTCATAGCTAGAAACTGGAAGAAGGTGAGTCCCCCATCTAGTCTTGAGCTTGTGGCTAGAATGAAGGATGTGAGGAGTCTTGAATACCTGACTGCTGGCCTACATAATTCACGGGAAGCCTTTGGGGCTATTTGGGCACCCTGGGACATGTATTGTACATTACAGGGTCTCTGATCTCTAGTCCTCTCCTTCCCTCCCCCCCCCCTTCCCTTTGGTCCTACCCTTGTCTTCTTAACCCCTCCATTCCCCCCTCCCTTGTTCACTGCTTAATTTAAATGCATATTGCTTAAGGGGGAGGAGGCAGATAGCCTCTATTTACCTCAATGCTTCCTGTTTGTTTGATTATTATTGTTTTTTTGTTTTTTCTTTATTCCTTGTTAATGAAAAATTTTTCAATAAAATTACAGTTATATAAAAAAAAAAAAAAAAAAAATAATAATTTTTTATTTTTTTAATGGAAAAAGAAAAAAAAAAAAAAAAAAAAAAAAAAAAAAAAAAAAAAAAAAAAAAACACACCCGGCCACACCCCCGGCAACCACCAACAAAAAAAAAAAAAAAAAAAAAAAAAAAAAAAAAAAATTTTTTTTTTTTTTTTATTTTAAATTTAATTTTATATTTTTTTTTTTTTTTTTTTTTTTTTTTTTAAAAAAAACAAAAAAAAAAAAATTTTTATTTTTTGCGCCCGCCACCGGCACGAGGAAAAAAAAAAAAAAAAGCCATTTTTTTTTTTTTTTTAAAAACAAAACCCCCCTTTTTTTTTTTTTTTTTTTTTTTTTTTTTTTTTTTTAAAATTTTTTTTTTTTTTTTTTTTTTTATTTTAGGTTTTTTTATTTTTTTTTTTTTTTGGGGGGGGCGCGCGTTGTATTTTTGTTGTAGGGGGGGGGGGGGGGGGGCAAACCACACAAACAAACCCCCCCCCCCCCCCCCCGCCGCCCGCCCCCCCCAAAAAGGGGGGGGGGGGAGGGGGGGAGGGGGGGGGGGGAGGAAAAAGACACAAAAGAGAGGGAAAAAGACAAAAAAAAACCCAAAAAAGACTCTGATAAAATCTAAAATTGTTTGATATAATTTTTAATAATTTTTAATTTTTTCTGACCCCCCCCAAAACTGACTGCAACTCTGACTCCACAGCTGGCTCATACATTGAGCTCTATAGTAACAATATGCAGTAAACTTCTAAGCCTTCTTTATTGGTATCTACGGCAAGTCAAAGCATTAAGTTTATGCAGGGAATTTGGAGCTCTGTGTCAGAAAAAAAAAAACAGATTCCAACCAAAGCTATGTTCGAAAAATTGGAATAAAAAACATAATTTAAGACTTGTCAATATAACCAATTTACAAAAATATAGCACAATATTAGACAGGAGAGTCAAAGTAGGAAACACATGTGTGCTTATAGGGGATTTCTGCCTTAATGTTACAGGAAAAGTTTTGTGGCAACCATTTTTAAAAACATGGCAACAGGAAGTGCAGCCATGATTGCTGTCACTTTTCTATCAGTTTTTAGACACTGGTGATCACTGCGGCTGCATTTTCTCTTGTAAGTGCCTGCCACAACTGAATACACAGATGGCAACATCACGTAACCCTCTGCACCACTCTAGACCACCAGGAACCTGTTTGTTACCCCTCCCTTATTCTAGATTGTCAAGGAAGTAAACATTAACCCTATGGGGTATCCATGGAAGCAACTGTAAATGAATATCTCCAGTTATAAAGTAACATTTCATGAATAAATAATGAATAGCTTATTTGAGAAAAATGCTTCTTTCTCCATTTATCAGGCTGAGTTACTTATAACATAGAAGTCTATGGAGAGGGGAGGGAAAAGAGGAGGCTGCTGGGAAAGATACATGCAAATAGTTGCTAAGCTCTAATACACTTAGAAACTAAGATAGCTTATTTTACTCTACTATATCTAGTAGGATAATGTTCTACCACTGTACAGAATGAGACAATACACTAATGGCTGTCTAGAAGCAGCCTCCTCCTCCCTTCCCCTCTCCATAGACTTCAGTGTGTGAGGCTGGATACAGATTTGTCAGCTATTAGAGAAAGGAGTCTAAGTGAAGGAAAGGAGGAAGAAAAGAGCCTTGTAAGTGGAGAAGGAAGCACTATTCTTAGAAAGTTTCTTATACTCACCTGCACTATTCATTTATGAGAAGTGGATTTATATTTGGAAGAAGGGGTCAGCAGGGAAACAGGTATTAAACTATGACTTTAGACCATCAAGAAAGCAAATATTAACCCTCCACTATCTTAGACCACCTAAAGAGCAGATTTATAACTATATCAATCTAGACCAGCATTAATCCTTTTAATATACCTAGACCACCAAATAGTAGGCAATACCCCTCACTACCCTAGACCACGAGAGAATCAGGCATCTGCCCTTCAACTATCTAGACTACCAAGGAAGGAAATCTCATCCCAGCCCCAGACTACCAGGAATGCAGATATTATAGCTTTCACCTTCACAGACCATCAGGAAAGCAAGCAGTAATTTATTCAGTAACGTATCCAATACTCGAGACCACCTGGGAAGTAGCCCGAGATCACCAGGGATATAGACATCATCGTCTCATAGAATGTAAGCTCTCACGAGCAGGGCCCTCAATCCTTTTCTTTGATACATTATTTATTTGTCACATTATAATGTCAAATACAACCCATGTCCCCTGTGATTTGTAAAGTGCAGCAGAATATATTGGTGCTATATAAAGTTATTATTATTATAGGCAACAGACACTCCAATATCCTAGATCAGGATGTCTGGAATTGGGGTGAAATCTTTTTTTTTCCCTTATTTTTGGAGCTTCTCTGTGTGTTTCATTGTCTGATCCATCTATATCTACAATTATATATATATATATATATATATATATATGTAAGTATAAGTATCTGCAGATTTAGGAGAAAATGTCACAAAAATGCAGCATTTCAAATGAAAAAAGTAGATAGATAGATAGATAGATAGATATGAGATAGATAGATAGATAGATAGATAGATAGATAGATAGATATGAGAAAGATAGATATGAGAGAGAGAGATAGATAGATAGATAGATATGAGATAGATAGATAGATATGAGATAGATATGAGAAAGATAGATAGATAGATAGATAGATAGATATGAGAAAGATAGATAGATATGAGATAGATAGATAGATAGATATGAGTTAGATAGATAGATAGATAGATATGAGATAGATAGATAGATATGAGATAGATAGATAGATAGATAGATATGAGATAGCTAGATAGATATGAGATAGCTAGATAGATAGATATGAGATAGCTAGATAGATATGAGATAGATAGATATGGGATAGATAGATAGATAGATAGATAGATAGATAGATGTAGATGTAGATAAATTCCAACATTAATTCACATTAATAGAAATAGAAATGGACATAAAATAGCACATCATCCTCCAGTGCAGCAATAGACCTGGGCAGCAGATGGGGATGAGGCATCTCTTACCTGTACTCCTAGCAGTGGTCTTATAGGAAGGCTCTGTACACTATAGAGAGTACCAGACAATCTCTAATAATGATATGGCAGATAATTGGACGGGGCTGAGCAGGGCTGATAACCTTCATTTATTCCTGTAAAAATCCTATTAGGGTCCCCAGGAGAACAAGTGAAAGTGTAACCAGATAACATTCACACAAAGTGTCCAAGGTGTGTGCTGAAACTAATCCCCAAAGTGGGATGACTGCAGCGGCGCAGGTGAGAGGCGAAAAGCTGCACATTGGATACCTGCCGCTGACTTAAAGGGAACTACAAGTAACTAATAACCTGCTTCATAAATACAGACATGTTAGTAAGAATTATAATCCTCCTAGGTTCATTTAGTGGATCATCTGTGTCTATCTATCTATCTATCTATCTATCTATCTATCTATCATCTATCTATCTCATATCTATCTATGTCAGGATCACTACAGGATAAGTAATGTAATGTATGTACACAGTGACTGTACCAGCAGAATAGTGAGTGCAGCTCTGGAGTATAATACAGGATGTAACTCAGGATCAGTACAGGATAAGTAATGTAATGTATGTACACAGTGACTGCACCAGCAGAATAGTGAGTGCAGCTCTGGAGTATAATACAGAATTTAACTCAGGGACAGTACAGGATAAGTAATGTAATGTATGTACACAGTGACTGCACCAGCAGAATAGTGAGTGCGGCTCTGGAGTATAATACAGGATGTAACCCAGGATCAGTACAGGATAAGTAATGTAATGTATGTACACAGTGACTGCACCAGCAGAATAGTGAGCGCAGCTCTGGAGTATAATACAGGATGTAACTCAGGATCAGTACAGGATAAGTAATGTAATGTATGTACACAGTGAATGTACCAGCAGAATAGTGAGCGCAGCTCTGGAGTATAATACAGGATGTAACTCAGGATCAGTACAGGATAAGTAATGTAATGTATGTACACAGTGAATGTACCAGCAGAATAGTGAGTGCAGCTCTGGAGTATAATACAGGATGTAACTCAGGATCAGTACAGGATAAGGAATGTAATGTATGTACACAGTGACTGCACCAGCAGAATAGTGAGCGCAGCTCTGGAGTATAATACAGGATATAACTCAGGATCAGTACAGGATAAGTAATGTAATGTATGTACACAGTGACTGCATCAGCAGAATAGTGAGCGCAGCTCTGGAGTATAATACAGGATGTAACTCAGGATCAGTACAGGATAAGTAATGTAATGTATGTACACAGTGACTGCACCAGCAGAATAGTGAGCGCAGCTCTGAGTATAATACAGGATGTAACTCAGGATCAGTACAGGATAAGTAATGTAATGTATGTACACAGTAACTGTACCAGCAGAATAGTGAGTGCAGCTCTGGAGTATAATACAGGATGTAACTCAGGATCAGTACAGGATAAGTAATGTAATGTATGTACACAGTGACTGTACCAGCAGAATAGTGAGTGCAGCTCTGGAGTATAATAGAGGATGTAACTCAGGATCAGTACAGGATAAGTAATGTAATGTATGTACACAGTGACTGCACCAGCAGTATAGTGAGCGCAGCTCTGGAGTATAATACAGGATGTAACTCAGGATCAGTACAGGATAAGTAATGTAATGTATGTACACAGTGACTGTACCAGCAGAATAGTGAGTGCAGCTCTGGAGTATAATACAGGATGTAACTCAGGATCAGTACAGGATAAGTAATGTAATGTATGTACACAGTGACTGTACCAGCAGAATAGTGAGCGTAGCTCTGGAGTATAATACAGGATGTAACTCAGGATCGGTACAGGATAAGTAATGTACAGTATGTGCAGCTATAGGGCAGACTTATTATACCTTGAATGACAGTTTTCTGGTATATGCAATTTTTTTTTTTTATACAAAGAGGATTTTTGTGCAAAAAAATTGTGACTTTTCCTTTTTTTTGCGACTCTTGTCACTTGTTTGAAAATGAAGTATGGCAATGGCCCTGCTAGGGTGATAACAGCAGTCTCTATATTAATCTGCCCCATCAGAGGTTTCTGCCTTCTTCAGGCTCATACAACACATGTAATTTGATGGGAAGCTTCTGCTGGCTGTGATGTGTTGGCATTGCTGTCTGGCGTAGAGGTCAGCGGACAGTGTATTGCTATGTTACTTATTTCTGTCTTGCGTGAAGTAGTATGTGGACTTTAAGTGTCCTCATTTTTAATTCACTGCTGGCAAGAAATGTTCAATCCTTTTATGACAAGGAGGATCCTTTAGGACTCAAATAGGGTCACAATTACACTGACAGGGTTAAACATTGCTTTATTACACACAGAGGATACAATCCATAGGCGAGAGTTCAGGTTCCAGCATAACCAATGCTTCAAGACTAGCGGACACAGTAGAGCCTACAAAAGAGGGTCGGTAAATGTAGTCAGAAATGTCACCAAGGAACATTTATAGCTGAGCATCTCAGGATCCATATAAAGAAAATAAGGATCAAAGCAGGAGTGTAGACAGGAATAGTCAGTAGTACTACAAGTACCAAGAATGACTTGGAACACACTTTCCTTGGAGCAGAGAGTAGAGAGGTTTTCTATGATTATAACCATATTTAGATTTGTAGACCAAAGTTAAACATTTTTGCAAATATATATCAGTTGACAATGGATATAACCATGAATGCAGGAACTTTCTATGGTCTGGTGTAAGAGACAGCCAATGTTGTCCTAAGCTTCATTTGTCTGTATAAACTGTTAATGTTGAATGTATTTCTGTGATTCTGTTCCTTTAAGACAGCAGCCATTGTAATTGTGACATGATGCTGGAGTGACTCCCCCCCCCCTTTTATGTCAGCCTGCCTGTTCTGCAGACAGAGTGTGAGCAGAGAAGCAGGAAGTGACGAGACAGAGAGCAGCAGCCATCTTAGCAAGTGTTGTATTGAACTGGTGTGGAGATTTTTCTGTACAGCTAAGCTGTATCTTGGTCCAGAGACAAACAGAGTGTAAAGAGACAACAGGACTAGTGAGTCCACGTGAAAGGAACTGTGCTCAGTGGCTGATCAGTGAGACTGACATTGTGACTGTGTATATGGATACCACAGATAGAGACTCGCAGTGCTGTTGATGTACTGGACAGCACCTGCTAAACCCCGGCTTACATCCCAGCTCAGTGTATGGATTCGGCAGGACTGTCAGTGTGCTGAGTGGAATCTGCTGTTGGATTACATTGCATTCATTGGGTTTCCCTGTTAAAGAGGACTTCATTTCTCCCAAGATCCTGATAACAGTGAGGAGAGGACGTTTCACTATAAAAGAAAGGACCGACTTTGGGCCCCACCGCGCGCTTCTACAGACTGTAAGCGGTCCACCTGGACCACTGGGGAAAAGGGGGTGCACCCAAATGTGATGTCAGGGTCAGTTAGGGATAGTTTTGAGTATATTGTTCATTCAGTGTCCATACTGCAGAATTGGACAGAGTAAAAGTAGAAACCATTGCAGAATTTGCCTTGAAATTGTTCATGCTATATTGTATATTTTGCTTGTCTTTATCCCTGTCATTTTACCTTCAAATAGCCTTTATTAACTTATAGTAAATATATATTCTTTTCTTGAACTACCGCGTGTGCGTTCATTTCTGGTTGCGGAGACCAAACCACCTGCCTTGCTCTCGGTTCACACTGGGACTTCTGAAACCCATCCATGATGTCCTTATTGTGGTCAGGTTATATTCTCATACATGTAGTGTCCCCTCCTGATAACCAGCCATGATGTCCTTATTGTGGTCAGGTTATCTTCTCATACATGTAGTGTCCTCCTGATAACCAGCCATGATGTCCGTATTGTGGTCAGGTTATCTTCTCATACATGTAGTGTCCTCCTGATAACCAGCCATGATGTCCTTATTGTGGTCAGGTTATCTTCTCATAAATGTAGTGTCGTCCTGATAACCAGCCATGATGTCCTTATTGTGGTCGGGTTATCTTCTCATACATGTAGTGTCCTCCTGATAACCAGCCATGATGTCCTTATTGTGGTCGGGTTATCTTCTCATACATGTAGTGTCCTCCTGATAACCAGCCATGATGTCCTTATTGTGGTTGGGTTATTTTCTCATACATGTAGTGTCCCTCCTGATAACCAGCCATGATGTCCTTATTGTGGTCAGGTTATCTTCTCATACATGTAGTGTCCTCCTGATAACCAGCCATGATGTCCTTATTGTGGTCGGGTTATCTTCTCATACATGTAGTGTCCTCCTGATAACCAGCCATGATGTCCTTATTGTGGTTGGGTTATTTTCTCATACATGTAGTGTCCCTCCTGATAACCAGCCATGATGTCCTTATTGTGGTCAGGTTATCTTCTCATAAATGTAGTGTCGTCCTGATAACCAGCCATGATGTCCTTATTGTGGTCGGGTTATCTTCTCATACATGTAGTGTCCTCCTGATAACCAGCCATGATGTCCTTATTGTGGTCGGGTTATCTTCTCATACATGTAGTGTCCTCCTGATAACCAGCCATGATGTCCTTATTGTGGTCGGGTTATCTTCTCATACATGTAGTGTCCTCCTGATAACCAGCCATGATGTCCTTATTGTGGTCAGATTATCTTCTCATACATGTAGTCTCCCCTCCTGATAACCAGCCATGATGTCCTTATTGTGGTCGGGTTATCTTCTTGTACATGTAGTGTCTTCCTGATAACCAGCCATGATGTCCTTATTGTGGTCAGGTTATCTTCTCATACATGTAGTGTCCCTCCTGATAACCAGCCATGATGTCCTTATTGTGGTCGGGTTATCGTCTCATACATGTAATATTCCTCCTGATAACCAGCCATGATTTCCTTATTGTGGTCAGGTTATCTTCTCATACATGTAGTGTCCTCCTGATAACCAGCCATGATGTCTTTATTGTGGTCGGGTTATCTTCTCATACATGTAGTGTCCTCCTGATAACCAGCCATGATGTCCTTATTGTGGTCGGGTTATCTTCTCATACATGTAGTGTCCTCCTGATAACCAGCCATGATGTCCTTATTGTGGTCAGGTTATCTTCTCATACATGTAGTGTCTTCCTGATAACCAGCCATGATGTCCTTATTGTGGTCGGGTTATCTTCTCATACATGTAGTGTCCCCTCCTGATACCCAGCCATGATGTCCTTATTGTGGTCGGGTTATCTTCTCATACATGTAGTGTCCTCCTGATAACCAGCCATGATGTCCTTATTGTGGTCAGGTTATCTTCTCATACATGCAGTGTCCTCCTGATAACCAGCCATGATGTCCTTATTGTGGTCGGGTTATCTTCTCATACATGTAGTGTCCTCCTGATAACCAGCCATGATGTCCTTATTGTGGTCAGGTTATCTTCTCATACATGTAGTGTCCCTCCTGGTAACCAGCCATGATGTCCTTATTGTGGTCGGGCTATCTTCTCATACATGTAGTGTACTCCTGATAACCAGCCATGATGTCCTTATTGTGGTCAGGTTATCTTCTCATACATGTAGTGTCCTCCTGATAACCAGCCATGATATCCTTATTGTGGTCGGGTTATCTTCTCATACATGTAGTGTCCTCCTGATAACCAGCCATGATGTCCTTATTGTGGTCGGGTTATCTTCTCATACATGTAGTGTCCCCTCCTGATAACCAGCCATGATGTCCTTATTGTGGTCGGGTTATCTTCTCATACATGTAGTGTCCTCCTGATAACCAGCCATGATGTCCTTATTGTGGTCGGGTTATCTTCTCATACATGTAGTGTCCTCCTGATAACCAGCCATGATGTCCTTATTGTGGTCAGGTTATCTTCTCATACATGTAGTGTCCTCCTGATAACCAGCCATGATGTCCTTATTGTGGTCGGGTTATCTTCTCATACATGTAGTGCCCTCCTGATAACCAGTCATGATGTCCTTATTGTGGTCGGGTTATCTTCTCATACATGTAGTGTCCTCCTGATAACCAGCCATGATGTCCTTATTGTGTCCGGGTTATCTTCTCATACATGTAGTGTCCCTCCTGATAACCCAACCACAATAAGGACATCATGGCTGGTTATCAGGAGGACACTACATGTATGAAAAGATAACCCGACCACAATAAAGGAATCATGGCTGGGTTTCTGACCACAGAAAGTTCCTGCATTTATGGACGTATCCATTGGCAATTGATCAAGACAACAAGTTGTCACCACTGAGATAGCTATGCAAAATCTTTAATTCTCTGCAATTTTATATACAATTATGTTTGTGGGAATATAGCTTCAACATTATGCCATAAGGCAAAGTTAAAATAGGAGAAGGCCAGAAAAAAAGTGATATCAATGACTGCAGAAGTGAAGTACACATCATTACTTCTTCAGTGCAGACAGGGTTTGTTTAGCAGATTTCATCAACCGATTGGAGAGCATAATGTTCATAGTGGTCCAGCACAGAAAGGGTTAAGCTGGTTTAGCTGCTGCAGCAGGGTAAAGTCATATATCTGAGCCTAAGTGACAGAGCAGATTTGCACCAGAACAGCGGAGGAGAATTTGTAGTAAAAAACTAAAACAGACTTGAACCGGCCACCAGGATCAGATGGTATTCTACCAGCCATAGTATTGGTAAATGACAAATACTGAAATTATTCCCAGCCATAAACTGAGAAATATTAAGAATTTGTTAAGAATTGAACTGACTTAAATTTGGGCAAAGTAATAAAAAAATGTGTGTGGATTTGGAGGTTTGTATTGTAAAAACTAAGCTCTGATACCTTGTACAGATTACAAATATTATAAAATAAAACCGCCAAGTCAATATATATTTTATACTACATGTTCAAAAGAATACTTACTGTCTGTATGGGATTGCCGGCCAGGATTGACTCCATGTCAATGTTCCAGTTCATCTCAAAGGTTCTTCTTTGAAGTTTTTTGGCAACAGTCTCAGTGAATTATATATTTATGGACCCTACTTGTGCATGGAGGCGCCGCAATGCTGGAACTTTTCCGAAAACCAAAGGCGCTGGAGTTCTCTCAAAATTCATTGTATGCAGTCCCAGTGAGAAATTTTCCAATGGTATACTGGCCCACGGCCACCCAAAGCGCTCAAAGACTTGTAACACCTTAACTTTATGTTGCAGCTTCGGCCATGAATTATGGAAAAACCACAACAAATCTATGATGTGAAGTGGTCCCCGAAATGTATGTAGGTCCTGTTACTATAGACATCACGTATGTAAGTTCCTTGGTTGTGTAAAAGTTTAGGGCATTTGGTTTGGGGTCTGGTTTATGAGTTTAGTCTTGCGTTTAGATTTATTTTGTCTTGTCTAAAGTCTATTTGTATCTAATGGCCTGGGAATTTTTTTTAGGTGGTCTGTATTTATTCCAGGAGTTTGGTTAGAGGTCTGTTATGTGGTCTGTATTTGTTTAGGGTGGTCTAGTTGGGTGTTGATATTTATTTAGGAAGTCTGATTGGGGTTCTGTATTTGTGTAGTAAAGTTTGATCTAAGGACTTGAATAGTTTAGGAAGAGCTGGGTCTGTATTTGCTTAGGTGGTTTGGTTTGAGGTCTGCCATAATTTTGGGGTCTGGACACTGAATTAACTTTAAGGTTGAGACTGGAGTTTCAAATAATCGGGGTTTGAATTTATTTTTGGGGTCTAGCCCATGGTTGAAATTTATTTTGGGGTCTTTCTAAAATTTGGATCTAGTCTGGTACTATAAAGGCTGGGGATGGCTGGAGAAGCAAGAGGCCAAAGCATCAAACTCTGCAGTCATAGGGAAGTTGTCATGGTGGTCTGGGCAGGATGGAGAAGAAAGGAAAAGAGAAAGATTCCAGTTAGAGAATATTTCATTTTTGAATCACTGGATTAATAAAGCAATTGTCACCTCTCCTGATACAGTTTATCTGTTTTAGAAAATTCCTATATTTTACAAAATGTCTCCAGGTCTGACAACTTGGTGTTACCATTTCCTTGTCAATAGGATGAGTCCCTATAGAGTGTGATACTGTCAACGATAAGTGGATCCTACCAGAGTGTAGGGGCACTGCCCTATAGCAAG
The DNA here is from genome assembly GCA_947044405.1 of Leptodactylus fallax. Classification (NCBI taxonomy): domain Eukaryota; kingdom Metazoa; phylum Chordata; class Amphibia; order Anura; family Leptodactylidae; genus Leptodactylus; species Leptodactylus fallax. The sequence goes on along the minus strand of CAMRHE010000523.1, from coordinate 893,628 downwards.
GATGGTAACCCCCAGACATCAATACTAGTCTAGAATGGAGATGGTGACTACAAACATTGAGGGGGAAGAGGGGGCCCAAGTATGGTTAATGGCCCTGATCTGTCTGCTTAATCCTCCACTGATGCATAGTGAACATTAGATTTATATATGACTGCCTAGGCAGACCCAATTTGTGAAGCTTAACATTAAATATAGTCAACCAAAAATAGACAATTTTATGCACTGCCCTTTCTACTATGATTGACCCAGTTTGTGAGTTCATGTGGCCTGTAGCAATGTGAGCTTTTTTGTACAACCCGATCTATCTATGGCGCTTGCATGGCTGTTTGCTTGACATAATACACAGGTTATCATGGGTGTGGCTTAAATGGGCAAAAATTTGATTGGCTGTAGCTAGGGATAGGGTCGCTTGAGTCATCTGCATCAGGTGCTGCAGCCACTTTGCCTTGACCAGGGTATTTAGATATAGTGGTAAGGCAGGGAATTTAATTCTAATTTGCTAAAATTTTTGCAACATTTTATTTTCTTTAATTTTGAGTTATTTTATGCACCCTATAGATCAGAGCTATATATAAACCTCAACACCGACGTGTAACACAAGCAGCTCTGCTGTATTCTATCTGTCTATTGTTTTCGGATGCTTTTTATTATAGGTATGGGGAGGGTTTGGTAACACTTATTGTCGCACCTGTCAGCAGAACATTTAGCGGATATAACTTGATCTCTGGGAATTCTCCTCTCAGCTCCACAATGATCATGTGTGTTCCTTCCTCCTGAAAGTGACACTAACTATTACAACGTGGGAGGAATACCCCCAGCAGAGCCGCTGGAGCCTACAACCATCTATTGATAGGAAATTAATTGTTAAAACGTTTTTAAACTCATTTTTGTTTTTTATATTGTTAAAAGTTATTTTTTTCAGTTACCCCAAAGATGAAAGATTTTTTTGTGATTTATTTCACACTCGGTCTTACAAACCATTGGATTATTCCCAATAAACTATGTTACCATGGATAGGGTTTATAAGTTATTGGGATATGAGATCCAGAAGGAGGCTGCGCCCTTGGTCATGGTCTTTTCACCTCTTGATTGAGCTACAAAAAGTACATGGCCTAACCAAACATGCATGTTCTGGTGACACTAACCTATCTATCTGCAGGGCTGTTGTGATATGCTGGGGTCTGGTGACACTAACCTATCTATCTGCAGGGCTGGGGTGATATGCTGGGGTCTGGTGACACTAACCTATCTATCTGCAGGGCTGGGGTGATATGCTGGTTCTGGTGACACTAACCTATCTATCTGCAGGGCTGGGGTGATACGCTGGGTCTGGTGACACTAACCTATCTATCTGCAGGGCTGGGGTGATATGCTGGTTCTGGTGACACTAACCTATCTATCTGTATGGCTGGGGTGATATGCTGGGTCTGGTGACACTAACCTATCTATCTGCAGGGCTGGGGTGATATGCTGGTTCTGGTGACACTAACCTATCTATCTGCAGGGCTGGGGTGATATGCTGGGTCTGGTGACACTAACCTATCTATCTGCAGGGCTGGGGTGATATGCTGGTTCTGGTGACACTAACCTATCTATCTGCAGGGCTGGGGTGATATGCTGGTTCTGGTGACACTAACCTATCTATCTGCAGGACTGGGGTGATATGCTGGGGTCTGGTGACACTAACCTATCTATCTGCAGGGCTGGGGTGATATGCTGGGTCTGGTGACACTAACCTATCTATCTGCAGGGCTGGGGTGATATGCTGGGGTCTGGTGACACTAACCTATCTATCTGCAGGGCTGGGGTGATATGCTGGTTCTGGTGACACTAACCTATCTATCTGCAGGGCTGGGGTGATATGCTGGGGTCTGGTGACACTAACCTATCTATCTGCAGGACTGGGGTGATATGCTGGGGTCTGGTGACACTAACCTATCTATCTGCAGGACTGCGGTGATATACTGGTTCTGGTGACACTAACCTATCTATCTGCAGGGCTGGGGTGATATGCTGGTTCTGGTGACACTAACCTATCTATCTGCAGGGCTGGGGTGATATGCTGGTTCTGGTGACACTAACCTATCTATCTGCAGGACTGGGGTGATATGCTGGTTCTGGTGACACTAACCTATCTATCTGCAGGGCTGGGGTGATATGCTGGTTCTGGTGACACTAACCTATCTATCTGCAGGCTGGGGTGATATGCTGATTCTGGTGACGCTAACCTATCTATCTGCAGGGCTGGGGTGATATACTGGTTCTGGTGACACTAACCTATCTATCTGCAGGGCTGGGGTGATATGCTGGTTCTGGTGACACTAACCTATCTATCTGCAGGGCTGGGGTGATATGCTGATTCTGGTGACGCTAACCTATCTATCTGCAGGGCTGGGGTGATATGCTGGTTCTGGTGACGCTAACCTATCTATCTGCAGGGCTGGGGTGATATGCTGGTTCTGGTGACACTAACCTATCTATCTGCAGGGCTGGGGTGATGTGCTGGGTCTGGTGACAGTAACCTATATATCTGCAGGGCTGGGGTGATATGCTGGTTCTAGTGACAATAACCTATCTATCTGTGGGGCTTGGTTAATATAATGGACTCTGGTGATACTCCCTTTAATAAGCTAACAACAATGTCTTAGCCACCGATTATGCTATGTTTGGTCACCATCTCTTTTCTCTATTTGGAAAGACCCAGAGAAACATCAATTGAAATCCCATTGTAGTGGAGGAAATCACACGGTAAACTTGCACTTCTTCTGCACAATGTCCCTCTTGTAAACATGGCAGAGCAAAGTGCACACCAAGGAGCCCCAACTGAGTGTGATCACTGAAGCCAGGAGACTGCTGACCCAATGAATATCATGACCCTTCCAGGGGCATTACTCGGCACCTGCATGGTCAGGGCTTATTGCGATGAGGCACAGGCAGGTGCACAGAATCCAAAAATGTGAAGTTTCTCAAATGACACCAAAGAAGATTAAGGCAATTTCCAAGAAATGCGGTAGGGATCCTATAATCTGCACAGGGGATTCATTTACTGAAGGCTTCAATGTTTCTTTTAATATGATGTGATAAACAATATCTTGAAATGTCCTTATAAACTTCCCCAAGACATTGCAGAGGCCAGGGGCCAATGCTTGCCATTTCTTCACTGCTCAGTGATTAACTTGCTTTTTCCTTGTATGTGTATACAGTACGGTATATACGCTGCTTTATGCATTTACTATATAGGTTGTCCAGATGGTTTTTCACAATACCCCGCAGTGCCCCCAGAACAAGCTCCTGTGGCTGGCTGAGGAAATGACAACCTACTTGGCTGTAAGCTTAAGAGGGAAGTCTGGATAATGGAGGAGGTGCTGTAAGTGTAATATCAGCAAAGCCACCATGCAAAATCTGCAACATGGCCCCAATGGTGCACCGACCATGGAGGTAGAGAAGGCAATGCTATCAGGCCTGTGAAGGGAAGGTTATATATGTAGGTAGAGGTAAGTACACCAGTGTTATATATGTGGGTAGAGGTAAGTACGCCAGTGTTATATATGTAGGTGGAGGTAAGTACACCAGTGTTATATATGTAGGTAGAGGTAAGTACACCAGTGTTATATATGTAGGTAGAGGTAAGTACACCAGTGTTATACATGTAGGTAGAGGTAAGTACACCAGTGTTATATATGTGGGTAGAGGTAAGTACACCAGTGTTATATATGTAGGTGGAGGTAAGTACACCAGTGTTATATATGTAGGTAGAGGTAAGTACACCAGTGTTATATATGTAGGTGGAGGTAAGTACACCAGTGTTATATATGTAGGTAGAGGTAAGTACACCGGTGTTATATATGTGGGTAGAGGTAAGTACACCAGTGTTATATATGTAGGTGGAGGTAAGTACACCAGTGTTATATATGTAGGTAGAGGTAAGTACATCAGTGTTATATATGTAGGTGGAGGTAAGTACACCAGTGTTATATATGTAGGTAGAGGTAAGTACACCAGTGTTATACATGTAGGTAGAGGTAAGTACACCAGTGTTATACATGTAGGTAGAGGTAAGTACACCAGTGTTATACATGTAGGTAGAGGTAAGTACACCAGTGTTATATATGTAGGTAGAGGTAAGTACACCAGTGTTATATATGTAGGTAGAGGTAAGTACACCATTGTTATATATGTAGGTAGAGGTAAGTACACCAGTGTTATATATGTAGGTAGAGGTAAGTACACCAGTTTTATATATGTAGGTAGAGGTAAGTACACTAGTGTTATATATGTAGGTAGAGGTAAGTACACCAGTGTTATACATGTAGGTAGAGGTAAGTACACCAGTGTTATATACAGTATGTAGGCAGAGGTAAGTACACCAGTGTTATACATGTAGGTAGAGGTAAGTACACCAGTGTTATACATGTAGGTAGAGGTAAGTACACCAGTGTTATATATGTAGGTAGAGGTAAGTACACCAGTGTTATACATGTAGGTAGAGGTAAGTACACCAGTGTTATATATGTAGGTAGAGGTAAGTACACCAGTGTTATATATGCAGGTAGAGGTAAGTACACCATTGTTATACATGTAGGTAGAGGTAAGTACACCATTGTTATATATGTAGGTAGAGGTAAGTACACCAGTGTTATACATGTAGGTAGAGGTAAGTACACCAGTGTTATACATGTAGGTAGAGGTAAGTACACCATTGTTATATATGTAGGTAGAGGTAAGTACACCAGTGTTATATATGTAGGTAGAGGTAAGTACACTAGTGTTATATATGTAGGTAGAGGTAAGTACACCAGTGTTATATATGTAGGTAGAGGTAAGTACACCAGTGTTATATACGTAGGTAGAGGTAAGTACACCAGTGTCATACATGTAGGTAGAGGTAAGTACACCAGTGTTATACATGTAGGTAGAGGTAAGTACACCAGTGTTATATATGTAGGTAGAGGTAAGTACACCAGTGTTATATATGTAGGTAGAGGTAAGTACACCAGTGTCATACATGTAGGTAGAGGTAAGTACACCAGTGTTATACATGTAGGTAGAGGTAAGTACACCAGTGTTATATATGTAGGTAGAGGTAAGTACATCATTTTTATATATGTACGTGAAAGGGTTACACCCCCACCATTCCTCCCAGCCTTCCCAGTTTCAGCAGGACAGTCCTGGATTTCAGGCAGTGGTGTAACTAAAGTCTTCTGGGCCCGGGTGCAAACTTTTGTCCGGTTCCCCCTCCCTAGAGTGAATTCTTGATAGTGATAGTTACGGGTGCTGCAGCGATAACTCTGATACCTGATAGGGATACAGCTTTAGTACCCACAACTGCAGTTAGCAAGAATACGGTGAGTGAGCAGCGCAGCATCGGTATATAAACAATATTGGGACAGTATAATATGCTCCACAGCGGCCCCCACACAGCATTATGTGCTCCACAGCATCCCCCACACAGCATTATATGCTCCCAACTGCCCCCCTTCCTAGAGCCGGTGCTATTATTATACTTTGGGGTCTCCTCAGACCCCAGAGTATAAACAGTAGAGGCCCAGGGGAAGTGATTAAAAATAACAAACTCTTATACTCACCTTACCTCACCTCTACTGTAGCACCCATAATGAGGAGGACATTATACTGTAACACCCATAATGAGGAGGACATTAAACTGTAGCACCCATAATGAGGAGGACATTATACTGTAGCACCCATATTGAGGAGGACATTATACTGTAACTCCCATAATGAGGGGGACATTATACTGTAGCACCCATAATGAGGGGGACATTATACTGTAACTCCCATAATGAGGGGGACATTATACTGTAACACCCATAATGAGGGGGACATTATACTGTAACTCCCATAATGAGGGGGACATTATACTGTAGCACCCATAATGCGGGGGACATTATACTGTAGCACCCATAATGAGGGGAACATTATTTTGTAGCAACTAAAATGAGGGGGACATTATACTGTAACACTCATAATGAGGGGGACATTATACTGTAGCACCCATAATGCGGGGGACATTATACTGTAGCACCCATAATGAGGGGGGCATTATACTGTAACACCCATAATGAGGGGGACATTATACTGTAGAGGCCACATAAAGGAGACATTATCTTAGGGGGGGCCACAAGGGGGTATGATACTTTTAAGGACCACTATAGAGGTGTTATATGATGTACAGGCACAGCGGGACTTGAGTAGGAATGGACAGTGCCAAAGTGGGCAACAAAATGTGCCCCAGGTATTATAACATAGTCATTTCTGCCTCTCCCTGTAAAGGGCTTGAATTTACGCCTTGCCTGTGAGCCTGTGACATGCATGCTGCTGCACGAAGCCCAGGCCCCAGCCTGTCCTGTGCCATATTGCTGCCAGTCTTTCCAACATATTGATGATAAATTAAAATTATCCCTCTATCTATAGCTTGTATTATATGTGATCTGGTCACTTACTCTGAACTGATGCCTGGACAAACCAGGATCGATCATGTAGTGACTGCTTGCAGGTGGATAATTCTCTTCTGGAAAATATGTTAGAGGTGAGGAAAACAGAATAACATGATTATGATGTAGTCGTAGTCAAGGGGGAGGGGCAGTTTCAGGTTTCTGTTGGAATTCCCCTTTAAATTCCCTAATAAATGAAAAACTGAAGCCAAAAAGTAATAATCAGTGGTGCGGTTTTATTGACTGAACATTAAAAAAATCAGATAAGAATTACCCATTGCATAATATATATTGAAATAAACATATTCAGCAATTTTTCTTTAGTTTTTTTCAAATATCGGACAGTGTCAGAATAGAAATTACACGTACGGTTTAAAAAGTACAATAATCCATAGTTGTAAATAGCACTAAAGGTCACTTGTATAAAATTGTGTGTTCCCTTATCAACCGAAATTCAGAAAGCAGATCAGTGATATGAAGTTATGTATAGCGAGCAAGGCACAAATACGAGTATTAACCTTATGCCCCCGGGGTAAAGAAAAAAATTCAACAGCATTAAAATCCCGCTAGTTAAAAAAAAAAAAATTCTCAAGACTAACAGTCTGATCCTGACCGAATAACACTGGCAGTAAGGAAAAGTCACTAGGATTGTCAAAACATGGCTGCCATCTTCCAGGAACAGCGCCACTACTGTTCACAGGTTGAATCTGGTATTGAAGTAAATGGAGCTCAGCTGCAATACCATACGCAACCTCTCCACTAGGGTGGCGCTGTATTTGGAAGAGGAAGTCATGTTTTTCCAATGATCTACAACCCCTTTAATTGTACAGTCTTTTCTATAGATTAAGGGCCTATATAACTAAGAGGAACAAGAATGGATATTTCTGCAATGTAGTGCAGACCTGATGGGCCTAGTGGGGCAGGGGTCAAGATAAAGAAACAGCTATCCCCTAAGCACTGACTTACAGTTCTATTTAAGAACGTCCCTTCCCGCAAAGCACTGGTGTACAATTCAATTTACTGCAAAAAGGAGCCATCGTGATTGGTGGAAAATCCCCATTTTAAACAATATTTCACAGTTTACATATAGAATAAACCTAAATACATTACATTACATATCTTATATAGATCTGAGCTACATCCTCCAGAGCTGCACTCACTATTCTGCTGGTGCAGTCACTGTGTACATATATTACATTACTTATCCTGTACTGATCCTGAGTTATATCCTGTATTATACTCCAGAGCTGCGCTCACTATTCTGCTGGTGCAGTCACTGTGTACATACATTACATTACTTATCCTGTACTGATCCTGAGTTACATCCTGTATTATACTCCAGAGCTGCGCTCACTATTCTGCTGGTACAGTCACTGTGTACATACATTACATTACTTATCCTGTACTGATCCTGAGTTACATCCTGTATTATACTCCAGAGCTGCGCTCACTATTCTGCTGGTACAGTCACTGTGTACATACATTACATTACTTATCCTGTACTGATCCTGAGTTACATCCTGTATTATACTCCAGAGCTGCACTCACTATTCTGCTGGTGCAGTCACTGTGTACATACATTACATTACTTATCCTGTACTGATCCTGAGTTACATCCTGTATTATACTCCAGAGCTGCACTCACTATTCTGCTTATGGAGTCACTTTGTAAATTCTCAGGATCAGTACATGATAAGTAATGTAATGTATGTACACAGTGACTGCACCAGCAGAATAGTGAGCGCAGCTCTGGAGTATAATACAGGATATAACTCAGGATCAGTACAGGATAAGTAATGTAATGTATGTACACAGTGACTATACCAGCAGAATAGTGAGTGCAGCTCTGGAGTATAATACAGGATGTAACTCAGGATCAGTAATGTAATGTATGTACACAGTGACTATACCAGCAGAATAGTGAGCGCAGCTCTGGAGTATAATACAGGATATAACTCAGGATCAGTACAGGATAAGTAATGTAATGTATGTACACAGTGACTGCACCAGCAGAATAGTGAGTGCAGCTCTGGAGTATAATACAGGATGTAACTCAGGATCAGTACAAGATAAGTAATGTAATGTATGTACACAGTGACTGCACCAGCAGAATAGTGAGTGCAGCTCTGGAGTATAATACAGGATATAACTCAGGATCAGTAATGTAATGTATGTACATAGTGACTGCACCAGCAGAATAGTGAGCGCAGCTCTGGAGTATAATACAGGATGTAACTCAGGATCAGTACAGGATAAGTAATGTAATGTATGTACACAGTGACTGCACCAGCAGAATAGTGAGTGCAGCTCTGGAGTATAATACAGGATGTAACTCAGGATCAGTACAGGATAAGTAATGCAATGTATGTACACAGTGACTGTACCAGCAGAATAGTGAGCGCAGCTCTGGAGTATAATACAGGATGTAACTCAGGATCAGTACAGGATAAGTAATGTAATGTATGTACACAGTGACTGTACCAGCAGAATAGTGAGTGCAGCTCTGGGGTATAATACAGGATATAACTCAGGATCAGTACAGGATAAGTAATGTAATGTATGTACACAGTGACTGCACCAGCAGAATAGTGAGTGCAGCTCTGGAGTATAACACAGATGTAAGACTCCATGCACACAACCACATGCTTTGTCAGAGTGCTAGCTGTATTTTTACTGGGTAGCACATGGACCCATTATTCTTTTTCAGCCCCACAGACATTTTTTCACAGACCCGCTCATTCCTTTGTGTCCATGTGCAGGGTAAGTAATTTAAAGTACTTTTTACCATAGTAAAGAAAAGGAAATAATGTGATATATCCCTCACCCCAATGTTGATCCCCAGAAGTCAGGAACTGATCACTAAAGCTATGTCCACCCAAAAAGTTGATAAGTGTTTTTTGTCTGTGTTTATGGAAATTCCTATGAACTATTCCTATACTCGGTGAAGGGTGCGCACTAACACTGTGGCAGTTTTCTAGTATCCGCATAGAGAGTCTATGAGCTTCTATGACCTTTACCCATATCAAGTTAATGCCCTGAGGTTATCTGGAATGTATCTAGAGTCTCATTTCAAAACCAAAGACATTGCAGAGAAGAAAACCAGCTGTATAGCAATGATGAAGCCGCAGTTTACAGACCTTTGGTTTATGACCTTGAAAAGCATGTTTGACCTTCAGCACAGAAAGAAATGCAAAATACTTAATAAATCACATAAAATAAATACACAAAAAATTACATAAAACACTGAAATGTGCAGAATAATCCAAGTAGTCATAAACGGGTTACAGGGTAAAGGGAATCATTTCGGAATATAGAAAGTAAAAATTTGAGAAAAAAATTTACTGCTAATAAATTTTAATCCGGGCACTTCTCCAAAAATAATAATAATACAAAGAATATTGGCATTAATACATTTTTTAAGATGTTTTTGAATTTTTTTGATTAATAATAAATACTTTGGAGAGTCAACAGGCAAATGAACATAAGAAAACCAGATTATATAGAAAGAGGCTGTCCAGACGATAAAAAGCTTTTGCCAAAAAATATCAAAATGGCCTAAAAACACGTAAAAATGACATCCCCAAACCCCTGCTGCGGCCATTCTTCTGCCATTCCCGATTACAACGGGTCTCTACTTCCTGGTCCTTGTCAACACACAGGAATTGGTGGCTCAGCCAATCTCTGGCCTCTTTGTTGACCGGCTTCGGCCAGCGACTGACGGAGCAGAATTGCCATGTTTCCTAACCTTTTCAGTCTCAGGGTGCCACAATCCTTGGGGGACCCCTTCCAAATAAGATTTACTAAAGGACAAAAAAATGTCCTAAGGACGTAGATAGGGTTGCACAAAGTCATGTGATCATCTTCCCAGCAAGAGTGTCACTATCCCCTGGTAGGTTTCCCAGGCACCCCTGGCTGCTGTGGGACCACTATTTGGGAATCACTGGTGTAGAGAGTGACCAGGAAGTAGACACTAGCTGGGACCAGAGAAAGGTTAGAACTAGAGATGAGCAAATCAAAGCTGCAGAAGTGGAATTCGATCCGAATTTCAGGAAATATTCGATTCACATCGAATCCAAATTTCTTCACGCTTCATGGTAAGGATTCGCATTTAGTTCAAAATGGCTGCTCTACATGGGGCAAGGAACTCTGGGAACGTGGGATCACCCACAATGCCATGCGTGCAGCCAAACAGCAGCCAGCCCTGTGATGTCACATCCCTTTAACCCCTTCACGAGCGCACACGGCACAAACATGACCGCGGCAACCAAGGGGTTCCGCCATTTTGCCGCCCACCCCGGCTCTCTGCAGCCAATAAAGAGCTGTTTTTGGTTCGCGATTCTCCGCGATTTAATTCGGATCGAATAGAATCATATCGCGAAATTCGGCAAAGTTGCCGAATACAATTTTTTAATACTTCGCTCATCTCTAGTTAGAACCAGGGCTGTGGAGTCGGAGTAAGAGTTGCGTTGTCCGACTCTGACTTCAAAATAAAATGACTAATAATTTGAATTGATATTATCTAATGATTGATATTTTATAACGAATTAGATACATAAATGTTACTTATTTACTTTCATAGGAATTTAATCACTAGATTTTTGGGGGGTTTGGACCATCTTTACTGCTTCTATCTGACCATGACTGCCAACAATTTATGAAGCAGCAAGAATCGTAGTCATAGTCATAGTTGGGCTGAGGAAAAATAGAGGAATTGGAGACAGTGATTTACCCTACCAACTCCACAGCCGTGGATGGCATGGGATCAGTAAGGTGGGTATTTTTTTTTTACCAATCTGACCCTTTTTTAATAATTTTTACTAGCCGGAAAACCCCTTTAAAGGAAAATATGAAGAGGGAGGATATTGAAATGATCAGATGGATAGATGACTTGTATAGATGGCTCTACATAGGTTGTATGATCAGTACGTGCCTATTCCATATAGCTGTCCGATCCCCCACCCGCCATATCTGTAGGATTAGGATAGCTGACACAGACATCCATGTTAGCAATGTGAACTAGTTTATCTGCTTTCCTCCATATTATCCCAGTCTATTGAGGGTGCTCAGATAATTTGGGTCAAACCTTACCAAGACAGGGCATAGCCAGAACTAAAAAGGTCCATAGGCCTAGTCTGAAAAATTCCAGAGTATTATCATTTACACCACATAATATCAATGCGGTGGTAGGAGAATGGAAAAACATATCAGTTGTGACTGGTATTGCAGTTCAGCTCCTTTGAAGTGAATGGGGCTGAGCTGCAATACCTCATATATCCTGTAGACAGGTGTGGCGCTGTTTAGGAAGAAAGCAGGTAAGTAGCAGAACTGGAAATAAAGTGGTAGACATGAATGGGGAAGAAACATTACTCATAATCAGTATAAGAATATGTAAGTATCTGAAGATTTTCTCAGCAATGTACGTAGAGGCTGGATGTGCATTCTATAGTACTGTATGTAGTAGGCACCATATGTGTACTGTATGTACGCTGTATGTACTATACAGTATATGTGTACTCTATGCATGCTCTGTGCGTACTGTATAAATATACTCTATACATGTAATGCAAGTGTGTTGTGTGTACTATATTTGATACTTCATACAGTGAGTATGGAAAGTCTTCAGACCCCTTTAAATATTTCACTCTTTGTTTCATTGCAGCCATTTGCTAAAAGCAAAAAAGTTCCTTTTATTTCTCATTAATGTACACTCAGCTCCCCAGCTTGACAGAAAAAAAAAACTGAAATGTAGATATTTTTGCTAATTTATTAAAAAAGAAAAACTGAAATCTCCCATGGCCATAAGTATTCAGAGCCTTTGCTGTGACTCTCATATATAACTCACTGCTGTCCATTTCCTTCTGATCCTCCTTGAGATGGTTCTACTCCTTCATTGGAGTCCAGCTGTGTTTAATTAAACTGATTGGACTTGATTAGGAAAGGCGCACACCTGTCTATATAAGACCTCACAGCTCACAGGGCATGTCAGAGCAAATGAGAATCAGGAGGTCAAAGGAACTGCCCAAGGAGCTCAGAGACATAATTGTGGCAAGGCACAGATCTGGCCAAGGTTACAAAAGAATTTCTGCAGCACTCAAGGTTCCTAAGAGCACAGCGGCCTCCATAATCCTTACATGGAAGAAGTTTGGGACGAGCAGAACTCTTCCTAGACCTGGCCGTCCAGCCAAACTGAGCAATGGAGGGAGAAGAGCCTTGGTGAGAGAGGTAAAGAAGAACCCAAAGATCACTGTGGCCGAGCTCCAGAGATGCAGGAGGGAGATGGGAGAAAGTTCCACAAAGTCACTATCACTGCAGCCTCCACCAGTCGGGGCTTTATGGCAGAGCGGCCCGAAGGAAGCTTCTCCTCAGTGCAAGACATAGGAAAGCCGCATAGAGTTTGCCAAAAAACACATGAAGGACTCCCAGACTATGAGAAATAAGATTCTCTGCTCTGATGAGACGAAGATTGAACTTTTTGGCGTTAATTCTAAGCGGTATGTGTGGAGAAAACCAGGCCCTGCTCATCACCTGCCCAATACAATCCCAACAGTGAGACATGGCGGTGGCAGCATCATGCTATGGGGGACAGGACGACTGGTTGTAATTGAAGGAAAGATGAATGCGGCCAAGTACAGAGATATCCTGGAAGAAAACCTCTTCCAGAGTGCTCTGGACCTCAGACTGGGCCGAAGGTTCACCTTCCAACAAGACAATGACCCTAAGCACACAGCTAAAATAACAAAGGAGCGGCTTCGGAACAACTCTGTGACCATTCCTGACTGGCCCAGCCAGAGCCCGGACCTCAACCCAACTGAGCATCTCTGGAGAGACCTGAAAATGGCTCCACCAACGTTCACCATCCAACCTGACGGAACTGGAGAGGATCTGCAAGGAAGAATGGCCGAGGATCCCCAAATCCAGATGTGAGAAACTTGTTGTATCATTCCCAAGACGACTCCTGGCTGTACTAGCTCAGAAGGAAGCGGCTTCTACTCAATACTGAGCAAAGGCTCTGAATACTTATGGCCATGGGAGATTTCAGGTTTTCTTTTTTAATAAATTTGCAAAAATATCTACATTTCTGTTTTTTTCTGTCAAGATGAGGAGCTGAATGTACATTAATGAGAAATAAAATGAAGTTTTTTGCTTTTAGCAAATGGCTGCAATGAAACAAAGAGTGAAAAATGTAAAGGGGTCTGAATACTTTCCGTACCCACTGTATATACTGTATACATACACTTTAAAGAGGACTTTTCACCACCTCCGCCTCTTTGCCCTTCAATTGGCTCCACTCCCCTGATTTTGGCACAGTTGGAATTATTCCTCTACCCCCACCGTACCTGAGCAACCAGTGCAGATAGTTTCAGCACCCAATATATTACGTGCCCCTCTACTGTCAGATGGGCGGTCCCAGACTGTCTATTCAATCTCAAGACCACCCACTTGACAGCAGAGATCCTGTTAAACATAATGGGTGCTGAAACTACCTGCACTGACTGTTCAGGAACGGTGGGGGCTTGAGAAAAAATTCCAACTATACCGAAATCAGTGGAGCGGAGCCTATTGAAGAATGCAAAGAATTGGAGGCAGTGAAAAGTCTTCTTACTGGTACATTCACATTTACAAATTGTACGCAGCCGATTTCCGCTACATTACTGCCATTAATCTGCTGCGAAATCTGAAACAAAATCCACATGTGTTACTGTACGTGCAGTTTTATTGCACATTTTACCAGGGATTTGCACGGATTTCACCCCATACAATGCACTGTGAAGACCCTGGACATAGATTGACCTGCCAATGATTTTATATTTGCACTACCGGTCATTTTTTTGTTGTAGATTTCTTTTGTAACATGTGGACAAAAAACCTGCAGCAAATCTGACCTGTGTGAACAAGGGTGCTGTATACAAAATCTGAGTGAGGCCCCAAAGTCCCATACACAGGGTGCACAGGCCAGCACTACGCCATATACTGTATTTCACATGGATTTATATTCTGTGACTGGATGAACAGACATTTATAGAATTTTTAGTTTCCCTTTTTTTATTTTTTTATGTAACACAACACAATGCAATGGAGCACACGCATGAGATGGGAGCAATGTCATAGCAACGCCTCGTATTCCTTGCAGATACAATTTGGTTTTCACATGTCCAAAATCCAGAAATTCGAAAAATTTTCCGAGACTGACAGCCCATTCTTAGGATAGGCCATCCTATTTGATTGATGGGGGGTCCGACACAGCCGAGCTCCAGCAAGTGCCGGGTCCCTTTCATTGTTCACCCAGGCATAGTGCCACGCATATGGTTGTGGCTGTTCCTGGTACTGCATCTCATTGCTATTTATTAATGCCAAGCACAGCCACAAACATATATATGTGCGTGCACTCATCTGTATATAGAATACACCCTGCAGGAGCAGGAATAGAGGAGAAGCAGGCTATAGTCATGTGTATGCCAACGACTGACCAATACCTAATTTTTCAACAAACCGAAGGGGTACTTGTACATTTCCTAATTCATGGGTCGGGGTAGCTGGGAAGGAGCGTTTCTGATAGAGCAGAGTGACCATAGAACGCGACAGATGGAGATATGTGCTCTAATCCTTCCAGAATCCAGACCATTGATACATCTAGGTATATGATCACCTTGTGACTAGGATTTCGGAAAATACCCAGACCCGGTCAGATAGTATGACCTATAATCAATCTCTACACAACCTATTATATACCATAAACCATTGTACATGTGCTCCATCAGAAACCACACAGAAGCAACCAAGAGCTAAACCCTAAGTATCAGGAGTTATTTATAGACCTCCACCAACTCCACCTCTTGGCATCATTTAATAGGCACTGCTCCACTGATTTCAGCAGAGTTGGAATTATTTCTCTAGCCCCCACCATTCCTGAGCAATCGATGCAGTTAGTTTGGTCACCCCATTCCTGATCAATCAATGCAGTTAGTTTGGTCTCCCAATATGCCAGTTAGGCCCTCTACTGTCACATGGGTGAACTGGAGGAGATCATCTGGGACTTCCCAACTGACAGTAGAGAGCCTAGTTAGAATATTGGGTGATGAAACTAACAGTAGTAATTGCTCAGGAGTGGTGGGGGTTAGAGAAAAAAATTCTAACTGCACCAAAATCAAGGGAACAGGGCATATTGAAGGATGCAAAGAGAACAGAGTCCCACTGAGCATTAAGGCTGAGTTCAGATGTCATGGCTATATCAGGTTTTTATTCCTGTCAAACAAATGTTCAGTTAGGCAAAGCGCAGCATCCTCAATACCACCACAATGTGAACAAAGTCTTAGGACTGAAACTAGATATTAAGGCAATTCTGCTGATTAGAAGAATTTAAGAAACTTCTGCAGCTCTTCCGTCAACCTACAGGGCAAGTTTTTAGGTTTCCATTTTGGATGTAAAGAGAAAAATATAAAATAAATTACTGTCGGACACATTAAATAGACGCCCTTAACACAAAAGGAACAGTCACTTTGAACAATATGACAAGTTGCCGGACTCTCTTACTATTTCTGCCCAGTTACTGTAAGTCCTCACTTAGATGCTGTAAAGAGTCCATCGGAACTGATTCCATTTTTGGAGTCACCCTATGGAGACCCTCATTATGGCCATCTAAGTAAAGCCTAAAGGGAAGCTTTCTGCAAGTCCTCAGCTGTAGTGGCTCACAGGTCATGCTGGGACCTGTGGTTCTTTAACGGCTGGTGAGTTGCAGTCTGCTGTTGCCTGTTACTGATGTGGTATGATGGAAGATTGTCTAAAATCAGTATAAAGATACAGATTCTCCTTTCCAAGGTCCACCATGAGCTAAGAAGAGATTATCGCAAATTCTCCATGGGATGAATATGCAAAATAGCTCCTCTCCAGAGGGAAGGAAATGTTTCTCCAATGTTTCTCCAGTGCCACCTATAGGTGGTAATCCATAAAAAAAAACCTTGAAATATTGCACACTCTAACACTAGTCACAATACACTAACTGTTTCTGCAGCTCACTTGTCAGCTTTGCTGTGTACACTTGGAAAGAACGAACAGAGTCTTCTCATTATCATTAGAGGAAAGTCGAGTTAATAGCAGCTCTGTTGTACGGCTGGAGGGATAGATAAGCCAGGATGGTAACCCTATTGCACTTTTTCACACAGGTCACTAGATCAGTCACAATAGACTGACTTTGCTGTGTAGACTTGGAAAGAATTAGCAGAGTCATCTCATTATAATTAGAGGATTAGCAAGTTACAGGAGTGTTGCAGCCCCAAATGGCTGTTTCATACTGAAGATCCTGTGGATAGGTCATCAGTATTTGAGCTGTAGGGATTCAACACCCGGACCCAGGAGCTGGAAGCATGGTGCATGCAGGCTGCTCCTAAATGCATTGTGGTGGTTCCAGGCATTTGCAGCGCTGTTCCTATTACTTGAATAGAAGCAGTTTACCTGCAGTCCCTATCTACTGCACCAGCTTCTGGCACCTAGAGGCTGCCGGAACAGCTGAAATGTGTGGGGTCCTGTTGTCAAAAATATTATTTTTCTTCTACAGATTTAGATCTAAATATTACATAAACACGACATTCCCTTTAATAGCACCCATCTATAGACTGTGTGGTAAATCAGAACCCTGTACTGGTAAAACACAATAACTCTGAAAAAGTTCTGGGCTTAAATTCTGATTTCATCAACATTATAGACAGGGATTCTTTACGGTAAGAGCAGTGAGACTATGGAAGTCACTGCCACAGCATGTGGTGATGGTGGACTCATTGAGCAAGTTCAAGAGGGGCCTGAAAAATATTACAGTCTTTGGATATTAGATTTTGGAGATGACAAGTTGATCCAGATTGCCAGATATGGAGTCGGAACAATGGGGCAATTGGCATCGGCCTCTTGGGGTTTTTTGCCTTCCTCTGGATCAACATTGTAGTGTTATAGGTTGTACTTGATGGACCGGTGTCTTCACCCAACCTCATCTACTATGTAACTATGTTTAGGGTAACTACCTATAGGTGGCCCTAGAGAGAACACTTTCTTCCTTCCGCAGGGCAGCCATTTTGCATGTAACATTTTTTGTAACAATTTTATTTTATAATATTATACACTTTGATATAATTATATGCATTTTCTACATTGCAATGCCAGTTACAACCTGCAGGCGGTGCTTTATCTATAGAATCTTTCTTCATCCGTACAGTAAGACCTACAGTTAGTATATCCCATCATACCAAACCACCAGAACAAGTGATAGATACAAATGTAACACCTGACGCCGCTCAGCTGCAACTTGCAAACTTTTAATGATTTTTTTTTTTCCTGCTGCATTTCATGTTTCTGTCAACAGAGGGCAGTGCTAAAATTTTCTGCACAAAATTGCCAGGCGCCGGCTGTTACAGGGAGTTGGCGCCTGCTGTATCTGTACATGATGAAGCCGTTACATCGGGTGGGCCATTACGAGGACATATAAAACTAGAGTTCCGCTTTAAACGTCAGACCTCGGTGAAAATCTGTCATATTTTTTCATAACATAAATTAGAAATTGTCTAACTTGGCTTACTATTTATATATCCTTGTAAAATAAAGGTTAATGGGTTTATCAGTCCTTTACACGTTAAATAAAATAAATATCTATCTATGTGTGGCCTAGTGCTTTTTTTTTGGGATATTGGAATGGTGATGAAGATTCTAACAAGTAGTAAAGGAACTCGCTTACAGATATTGGCGTAAACATAGCGCCCCCTAGCTTGAGTCTTGAATATGGCCTGAAGCAAAGCTCCACCCCCGAGGAACTCAGCCTGTTCCAAAGAAGATGGGGTGGTTAGAAAATATGGCTTACACAAAATTTCCTGTGGTTGTTTGGAATGGTAGACATACCGGTAGATTTACCTGTTGATGCACCGGATTACAATCTGTAGGACAGATTGATCCAGATTATTAGTTTTATGGATTTGTCAATGCAGCTATGTCTACCATAACATCAGTACACATTGCTGTATATTTCCCTCTTCTGTACTGTTTTATTACAATTTTTGGGTTTTAAACTTTTGCAAAAATTGTGTCACTGCTCTAAGGCACCTAAAAGTAAAAATTCTGTAAAAATTTGTAAAGTGTTTTGATTCAAAAATTATCCTACTATTTTGTGTAGACAGCTCCAATGCATATTTATATCTGCGTCATACTATCTTACCCTTCTTTTTGCTAAATTGTAGACCGTAGTTGTATCGGACTAGACTGTCAAGGGTTCTATGGTCTGTCTCCTTGAGGTTGTCAGATGGTGGGCCCAAGGAACCTCATTCTAAATTAGAAAGTAGACAAAAGTGCAATGAGTCTGGCCCTACACATGAGATTGTTTGGCTATCTCTCCTGATCCCAACCCTCCCATACATGCTTGGCTTGCTCACAAGGGAAGTAAGCCACCTCTGGTGTTAGTTTATGAGATCAAAAGGACAGGACATGGTGAAATCCAAATGCCAGATCCTCCAGTTGCCCAATAGCGGCCATTGGGGAAGGGTCATGAGGTTAACCAAAGAGATATATAGGCCTACACAGGCACAGAATACTGGATGAAATGTTTAAGGTGGACCCCAGTTCTAAAACAACTTTTCACAAATGGATAGTACAGATAAATATAAGAAACTTTGTAATATATCTTATTAAAGAAATCTGTTTGCTTCTCCCCTTTCACCTCTCCATAGACTTCTATGTCACAAGTAACTCAGCCTGATAAATGGAGAAGGAAACAGATTTCTTTAATAAGATTACAAAGTTTCTTGTATTCACCTGTACTATTCATTTATGAAAAGTTGTTTTAGAGTTGGAGGTCCACTTTAATTTTAGGTGCATTGGAGCAATGAATACAAATTCTGGAATGTTTCATCATACAGACTGATTCTTTGTCTAATCGCCATATCGGAAGGAAAATGCACAGAATCGAGAAAAAAATGATAAAGCAATGTGTTTGATCAAAGTTGCAAGAGGGCGTATGAGGCCAATGCATTAAAGAAGTCTGGGTATTACAACCACCATGAACAAAAAGCTAAAAATCCTAAAATCAAGTCATGACGAACACCGCAGCTCAACGAAAAGTAAAATCTCATGAGATGGAAAATGAACGCTTACATCTGAGTTTCCTTCTGCATAGATCCACCCATGGGTTAGGTATGTGCCATATCGTTACAAAATATAAAATAGATTTTTTTTTTTTAACATTTATATCATGTAAATACATGCAAGTCATGCTGGAATCTAAATGCTGTTTCATTTTCGTGAAGAGCAAGAAAATAAAAGTGATAGAATTGATGTGAGATGATGCCATGACTACAAAGATAAGCATGCATCATATTTAGCCATTGGTGGTGATTTCCTCTTTTTCAACTATTCGACTTTGGAAAGTGTATCGTGACTTATACAAAGATTTAGTACATCGTACGAAAAAGATCATTTTCACCCCGAGCCTCCGGGATCTAAACAGGTTTCGAAGGTGTCCATGCTGAATCTGAAATACCATCTCCCGTTGACGACAAAGTCATGGGGCCGCTAGGTGTGAATGGGTCCGTGTCTGTATCCGTTTCGCCTTCCGCCAAGTAACGTTTATCTCTCATCCACGTTGAGCCATTGGGGCCAAAATTAAAGTCTTCTTTTTCTTGGGAAATACTGAAACCACTTGGAGATCTTTGAAGTTCATCGTGGTTGACCGAGAGAAGAGATAGGGGGGTGTCGCTATCTCTTGTAAAACTTCTTCTGTGTATCGGGGACACCCTTTCACCATAGGGACTTGAAATTTCTCTTTCATGTCGAAAGTCAACCCGAGTGTCTATCAAAGTCTGAATAGGCAAATCTGTTGGCCGTTCTGTATAATTGGGCGAGGAGGTCATGCTCCTCCTGGAGCAGTTATCACCATTAAAAGGCATGGGTGCAGAAAATTCCACGGGGTAGTTCTCGAAGAACCCATACTGATCCAACTTATTGAAAGAAACTTGGTGCATGTCGTAGGGATTGCCATGGGTGCAGGACTCTGTATAGTTATAAACCACCCGACCAACTTCAGAATATCTGCTCTCTTCTCCTTCCTCTTCCACTTGGGATTCTCTAAGTGGGTAGTACTCAGTTACCTGAACCTGTAGCTGGTCCATATGCTGCATATGCATATCAACCAAAAAGTCTAATTTCTTTTCCATATCTTGGACCTGGGAAAAATATCAAAAATAAGCAAGACATGGTCATCAAATATGGATATCAACTACAAGCTAGAACTTTCTGAAGCTATTAGATATTGGTTGTAATAATGGTGCCATCCTGCTGAGCACGAGAAGTGCAATACATTCCATATTCTATTAAGAGAAAAATCAGTAAATCCAAATTCCAGATTAATAGGAAAGTATCAACAACTTATTAAATTATTTATTTATTAAAACCAAATTGTAAAATCTATCAATTTTTTTATAATCTGTTTATATTTTCTGATTGTAGATTTTTTTATTCTATTTCCTGTATATGATTATGGGGGCGGCCATCTTGCCTGAACTTCTCCTGTGCTCTGTTAACAGCACTTAGTGATTTGCTTTACAGCATGGTCATGGCCATAGGAAGCACTAAACTGGAGACGTCTCATTAAGGTCTATGGGAGAGTTTTCTAGGCCTGCCGTGTGTAGTGAGGAGGAGGAAATAAGCTGTGACATCATCAATTGTCTGTATTGGATGTAATCATGGGTCAGTGGTGTTATCTATAGAGAGGTTATCTTCTACGTCTATGGTGTAAATTAGCTGCGGCTAATGAAACCCCCTACAGAATTGGCAATTATCGGTCTATTTTTAAGCTTAGTAGCCAGAGTGAAAATTCCTGGACTTTTTTTTTAAAAAATCAGTGCAAAGCCATAGAGGGTAGAATCAATAAAACTACAGAATAAAACCAAACCAACAAGTCATTTACACACCTACAATGACCCTAGGCCTGGAGTTAACAGGCTCCAGGCTTGGATACGCCATTTTATAATACTGGTATCTTCCTATCTGGCAATAAGACCTTTGGGTTACCTCTTGCATCAGGGCCTGGGTCCCTCTACGCCTGTATAGATAAACCCCTGCAGACAGATTAGGCACGAAAGTTTTCCACTATCATAAATCAGGAGCATTTGAGCAAAATGTTAATTAAATAGGAAAAATCACATTATAAAAAAATCTGAAAACTTCCCGATACAATACCATACCTGTCTCTCGACCTTCACAAATTTTCCCATCATGCTTTGGTCTTCAAAATCTGAAGCTTTGGTCCCATAGGGGTCATGCCTAGAAGGATAAAAAGAAAGTAGAAGTAGTGGTATACAAAGAAGAATGAGGGGCCTATAGGAAAGATTCAACTCAAACAACCCCCCAACCATGGTGCTAGTTTGCCCCTCTGAACAGAAAATATTGCTGTCTGTTTCCCCTCCACCCAAATGCCCTGGGGCATTTTCTCAACTCTATTTCCTGCTAAGTAGTTCTTCGGTTGAAGAGAGTCCTGCAAAGGTTATTACCACACAACACTGACCAGGACTTGTCCCAGTTTTTATAAGGTCCCCAAAAAAGTCCACTATAATGGGTCCATATAATGCGCCTCCCCCTTCCCCATCATGGTGCTGAGGTGTCTCTCACAACAGAAGGCCTTGGCGACTGTTTTTCCCTACACCCTCTTTCCAAGGGGGTAGATTGGGGCAATTTTCCCAAGTCCGTGTTTCGGTAACAATGCATTTCCTATAGTAAAGGTTAACACTGCACAATATTGACCAGGACTAGGTCTATTCTTTACAAGGTTCCCCAAAAAAGTCTACAATAATGGTCACAACTGGTATGTTGGGTCAGCAGAGAACCGAGGACCTCAAAAGAAGGATATGAAAAAAAAGGACATAAAAGTAAAAAGTGTGACCTACTGGGCTTTTCCCTCGGTACTTGATTTTGACAAGAGTCCTGAATATTTGGTTAACCTTTGGAAAAATGAACACTTTAAAAAAAATATTTCCAAAAGCCGGCCCTCATTGGTCTTCCATTACCTTGGAGACTGTTGGGATGGGTACCCGTATCCACCAGGACCACCCATTCCTTTCTGGGACTTCTTATGTTTGGGGGTAGAAAGGGGACCTGGAGCAAAGACCATGTCTATTCTGAGAAAAAAATAAAAATTGGTAACCAAGTATTGGCCTCAGATTGTACATTCAATTTTAACCAACATTGTAAAAACAAAGATTTACATAAAATGTGCAAAAATGACAACTACAAACTAAAAAAAAATATATAATGGAGAATATAAATATTATGCAACCAAGGAAAAAGCAAAAATCAGAATTTTTGGCCTACCTTGACTGGAGGTATTTAATCCGGGCGAGCATGTCCAAGTGGCCTGCAGAATATTGCTCAATAACATCCTTCACATCGTAAGGCCTCAGCGTCTCCTTAAATTTTTTTTTACGTAAAAGAAATTGAAGTATTCTGCACGTAAGACAAAGTTACTTGTAAGATTATTCATATTAGTTTGGCCTTAAAAAGAACATATAACCCATTATTATAAACTTCCGTATAGGAGCAGTATTATAGTAGTTATATTCTTCTACATAGGAGCAGTATTATAGTAGTTATATTCTTGTACATAGGAGTAGTATTATAGTAGTTATATTCTTGTACATAGGGGCAGTATTATAGTAGTTATATTCTTGTACATAGGGGCAGTATTATAGTAGTTATATTCTTGTACATAGGAACAGTATTATAGTAGTTATATTCTTGTACATAGGGGCAGTATTATAGTAGTTATATTCTTGTACATAGGAGCAGTATTATAGTAGTTATATTCTTGTACATAAGAGGTAGTATTATAGTAGTTATATTCTTGCACATAGGGGCAGTATTATAGTAGTTATATTCTTGTACATAGGAGGCAGTATTATAGTAGTTATATTCTTGTACATAGGGGCAGTATTATAGTAGTTATATTCTTGTACATAGGGGGCAGTATTATAGTAGTTATATTCTTGTACATAGGAGGCAGTATTATAGTAGTTATATTCTTGTACATAGGAGCTGTATTATAGTAGTAATATTCTTGTACATAGGAGCTGTATTATAGTAGTTATATTCTTGTACATAGGAGCAGTATTATAGTAGTTATATTCTTGTACATAGGAGGTAGTATTATAGTAGTTATATTCTTCTATATAGGAGCAGTATTATAGTAGTTATATTCTTGTACATATGGGCAGTATTATAGTAGTTATATTCTTGTACTTAGGAGCAGTATTATAGTAGTTATATTCTTGTACATAGGAGCAGTATTATAGTAGTTATATTCTTGTACATAGGAGGCAGTATTATAGTAGTTATATTCTTGTACATAGGAGCTGTATTATAGTAGTTATATTCTTGTACATAGGAGGTAGTATTATAGTAGTTATATTCTTCTATATAGGAGCAGTATTATAGTAGTTATATTCTTGTACATATGGGCAGTATTATAGTAGTTATATTCTTGTACATATGGGCAGTATTATAGTAGTTATATTCTTGTACTTAGGAACAGTATTACAGTAGTTATATTCTTGTACTTAGGAGCAGTATTATAGTAGTTATATTCTTGTACATAGGGGGCAGTATTATAGTAGTTATATTCTTGTACATATACGCAGTATTATAATAGTTATATTCTTGTACATAGGAGCAGTATTATAGTAGTTATATTCTTGTACATAGGAGCAGTATTATAGTAGTTATATTCTTGTACATAGGAGGCAGTATTATAATAGTTATATTCTTGTACATAGGAGCAGTATTATAGTAGTTATATTCTTGTACATAGGAGCAGTATTATAGTAGTTATATTCTTGTACATAGGAGTAGTATTATAGTAGTTATATTCTTGTACATAGGGGGCAGTATTATAGTAGTTATATTCTTGTACATAGGAGCAGTATTATAGTAGTTATATTCTTGTACATATACGCAGTATTATAATAGTTATATTCTTGTACATAGGAGCAGTATTATAGTAGTTATATTCTTGTACATAGGAGCAGTATTATAGTAGTTATATTCTTGTACATAGGAGGCAGTATTATAATAGTTATATTCTTGTACATAGGAGCAGTATTATAGTAGTTATATTCTTGTACATAGGAGCAGTATTATAGTAGTTATATTCTTGTACATAGGAGTAGTATTATAGTAGTTATATTCTTGTACATAGGGGGCAGTATTATAGTAGTTATATTCTTGTACATAGGAGGTAGTATTATAGTAGTTATATTCTTGTACATAGGAGCAGTATTATAGTAGTTATATTCTTGTACATAGGGGGCAGTATTATAGTAGTTATATTCTTGTACATAGGAGTAGTATTATAGTAGTTATATTCTTGTACATAGGAGCAGTATTATAGTAGATATATTCTTGTACATAGGGGCAGTATTATAGTAGTTATATTCTTGTACATAGGAGTAGTATTATAGTAGTTATATTCTTGTACATAGGAGCAGTATTATAGTAGTTATATTCTTGTACATAGGAGCAGTATTATAGTAGTTATATTCTTGTACATAGGAGCAGTATTATAGCAGTTATATTCTTGTACATAGGAGCAGTATTATAGTAGTTATATTCTTGTACATAGGAGGTAGTATTATAGTAGTTATATTCTTGTACATTGGAGCAGTATCTTAGGGAAATTATTGTAAATGGGTCACTGTTAGAGTTGTTCCTCCCATAAAGGAATATTTCCATTTTCTGAAATACTTGCAAGTGGTCTCCATGTGGCAGATTTATAGTGTTTCTCCATCACAGATATACTATGGTCTTACAAGTACAATGCTCAGACCACATGCTGCTGTACAAACTTTATATTCATACAAGATAATATGATGGATTGCTCTGGAATACCTAGACGCATGAATAGCCACTTTTATCGTAGGGATTAAATCTTCTACCATGAACTCATTACTGTAACCTCCTTCAGCCATGGGATCTCCAGCTGTTCCAGCATCTACAGAGCAGATAAGACAATTATCAGGTTGAATGTATAGGAAAAATTTATAGGAGATTTGTGTTTTTGAGACTGAGTATATTTTCACAATTTTATAATGCATTTACTTTCTAGGAGTGAGCACATTTATTTTCACCAGACTTCACAATATACAGTATGACATATATGTATAGACTGTATAGATAAAGATGTAGCAGAGCGTAATTTGTTTATTAGAGGTTCTTCTTTTTGGACAGGAAGAGACCTGGCAGGAAGTGTTTTAATGGAATAAGACTAAGAATAGGTTCACACCTGCGCCCGGTCTCCGCTCAGGGATTCTGTTCCCCATTCCACTTTAAAAATGCAGAGAGAAAAATCTTACAAGCAGCGCCTTTCTCTCCACATTTTTGCGCCCTTTTCGGGGTCCATGGGTTTCCGAGGGTAACCGCTTTTTTAAGCGGATTAGGTTTCTGTTCGGGAGATCCCCAAGAGGACCCCTCGAACGGAAACCTGAATGCAGGTGTGAACCCAGCGTAAATTGTCTGAAAAGTCATGGCTGGTTATCAGCAGGGACGCTACATGTACGAGGAGATACAGTGCCTTGTGAAAGTATTCGGCCCCCTTGAACTTTTCAACCTTTTGCCACATTTCAGGCTTCAAACATAAGGATATAAAATTTTTATTTTTTGGTGAAGAATCAACAACAAGTGGGACACAATTGTGAAGTGGAACGAAATTTATTGATTATTTTAAACTTTTGTAAAAAATAAAAAACTGAAAAGTGGGGCGTGCAATATTATTCGGCCCCCTTAAGTTAATACTTTGTAGCGCCACCTTTTCCTGCGATTACAGCTACAAGTCGCTTGGGGTATGTCTCTATCAGTTTTGCACATCGAGAGACTGAAATTCTTGCCCATTCTTCCTTGGAAAACAGCTGGAGCTCAGTGAGGTTGGATGGAGAGCGTTTGTGAACAGCAGTTTTCAGCTCTTTCCACAGATTCTCGATTGGATTCAGGTCTGGACTTTGACTTGGCCATTCTAACACCTGGATACGTTTATTTGTGAACCATTCCATTGTAGATTTTGCTTTATGTTTGGGATCATTGTCTTGTTGGAAGATAAATCTCCGTCCCAGTCTCAGGTCTTTTGCAGACTCCAACAGGTTTTCTTCCAGAATGGTCCTGTATTTGGCTCCATCCATCTTCCCATTGATTTTAACCATCTTCCCTGTCCCTGCTGAAGAAAAGCAGGCCCAAACCATGATGCTGCCACCACCATGTGTGACAGTGGGGATGGTGTGTTCAGGGGGATGAGCTGTGTTGCTTTTACGCCAAACATATCGTTTTGCATTGTGGCCGAAAAGTTGGATTTTGGTTTCATCTGACCAGAGCACCTTCTTCCACATGTTTGGTGTCTCCCAGGTGACTTTTTATGGATATCTTTGAGAAATGGCTTTCTTCTTGCCACTCTTCCATAAAGGCCAGATTTGTGCAGTGTACGACTGATTGTTGTCCTATGGACAGACTCTCCCAGCTCAGCTGTAGATCTCTGCAGTTCATCCAGAGTGATCATGGGCCTCTTGACTGCATCTCTGATCAGTCTTCTCCTTGTTTGAGATGAAAGTTTAGAGGGACGGCCGGGTCTTGGTAGATTTGCAGTGGTCTGATACTCCTTCCATTTCAATATGATCGCTTGCACAGTGCTCCTTGGGATGTTTAAAGTTTGGGAAATCTTTTTGTATCCAAATTCGGCTTTAAACTTCTCCACAACAGTATCACGGACCTGCCTGGTGTGTTCCTTGGTCTTCATGATGCTCTCTGCACTTTAAACAGGACCCTGAGACTATCACAGAGCAGGTGCATTTATACGGAGACTTGATTACACACAGGTGGATTATATTTATCATCATCAGTCATTTAGGACAACATTGGATCATTCAGAGATCCTCACTGAACTTCTGGAGTGAGTTTGCTGCACTGAAAGTAAAGGGGCCAAATAATATTGCACGCCCCACTTTTCAGTTTTTTATTTTTTACAAAAGTTTAAAATAACCAATAAATTTCGTTCCACTTCACAATTGTGTCCCACTTGTTGATTCTTCACAAAAAAAAAATTAATTTTATAACCTTATGTTTGAAGCCTGAAATGTGACAAAAGGTTGAAAAGTTCAAGGGGGCCGAATACTTTTGCAAGGCACTGTACATGAGAAGAAGATCAAGACAACAGATGTCACCAATAAGAGGGTTAGAGAAAACCTTTAATTATTTATTTTTTTGCAAAAATGTTTAACTTTTAATTGTCTTGAAATTTAAGTATATTTATGATCATGAGAAAAACCCCTAGAAGAAAAAAAAAAATGGAAGTTTACCTTCAGAGCTTTGCCAAAAAGCGTAAGCTTTCATCCTCAGTGCAGTGCGGAATCGTTCCTTATTACTCAGGGCAATGTTTTTTGGCTCTTTTGAGGGGCTTTCTTCTACACCATCAATGTTCAATGGTGAAAATGTTTTTGTTTTTGGGCTGCTCCCGCGTGGGTTGGATAGTCGTACCCGATCCAATAGGCTCCATCTTTGACTGAAAGAATTAAGATGAGTATGTTGGACAGAAAAAAAGTCACATTCTAGGGAAATGCTAAAACTGAAAATAATTTGTACCCATTACAATGCATCATGACCCAAAATTTCAAGACTATAAAGACATCATAAACATTTATTTTGTGTTTATTATAAACATATTTCAGTTGCCCATTAAACATAATATATGTAATGTCTATTTTCTGGTTATTTGAACAGGCACAGAAACCAGACTTTTCCTGTTTTATGCAGCTTGCTTTACAGCTTTGCTATATAGGCTGGAACAGCATGAGCAGAGTCATCTCATTATCAATTACACTTCTGCTGCACTGCTGAGTCCTAGATAAGGCAGGACAGTGACATTATACAATATACACACATATAAGACTCACTCATTGGATAAGGACTAGATTTCATCACTTCCTGGAGACCATATTAATCTCTTGACACTTTTCTGCTAATGAAAGGGGTTGTCCAGTATTTGGTGCTCCACTGTTAGTTCCTTGTCCCCTTTCCCTCATATCCCAGGAGCTGTGAGGTTCACATGACTGCTGAGTCCAATCAGTGACCTCGGCGGTGACATATATGAGTGACATCACCGGTCCCTCTCCATTGACTGCAGAGGCCACTGATTGGTCTTGGTGGTCATGTGAGATTCACGTGGTCATGTGAGCTTCACAGCTTCTAGTATGGAGAGCCCTAACACATGAGTGAAAAAGGATTGGGAGCATTGGGGATAGGTGAGAATTTTTTTTTGTCTTTTACACCCACCCTGCCCATCCCGACTTTGCTTCAAATCCCGGACAAGTCTTTTAGCTTCCATCATATTCCGCTGCAGTAAAGCACGCTCACTGTGCTGAACTGTCTACAGACTATGAAATCAGGAAGGGCAATAGCTGTTTCTTTGCATTTTGTGTTTTAGTATTT
The DNA here is from genome assembly GCA_947044405.1 of Leptodactylus fallax. Taxonomy (NCBI): domain Eukaryota; kingdom Metazoa; phylum Chordata; class Amphibia; order Anura; family Leptodactylidae; genus Leptodactylus; species Leptodactylus fallax. The sequence goes on along the minus strand of CAMRHE010000523.1, from coordinate 864,697 downwards.
TCCTGGCACCCTGCAGGTAGATAATTCCGGATTTATTATACAGAATTTACCATCTGTTGGGGCAGGGACTTTTCTGAATGCACGTTACATCCCTGTATACAAGATGACTAATGGAAATGTCTCAGAGTGACCTCAGAAGCTTTTTACTGAGACATTTCTAAGTTGTTCCTTGAAGTCCCGTAATTATTCTGTCCTGACACCTTTATATGCAGTTGTTTTGATCATATTTCGCCAGCAGTGTGTGATAATAACCCGCTGTGCGCTGCTATTCGCAGGCTTCACATCTATAGTGCGGGTGAGGGGAACAAACATTACAATGTACTTCACTAAAGAAAAGTGCCTGTGTCCAACTATTCCTCCTGTCTTTACTTGTTATATCTGTGATTTCAGTCCATACACCATATACATAGTCAATTTGCAATGAGGTCTATGGAGAGGGGAGGGGGAGCAGGAGCGACACAAATATATGAGATGTCTACAGCATTAAATGTGTTAGCCTGGATAGTAATTCCTGACGACCCAGCTGTGTTGTGAAAGAAAACTGTCTCTCTATAGTGCAGATGTCTTTCTGATTTGAGGGGCTCTCCTTTTCCTCCTCCCTCCCCTCTCCATAGACTTCTATTTTACAGATCTGACCAGTTGCAGAAGGAGGCAAATAAGTGAAGAATCGGGTACTTTACTTTAATAAAGTATATTACAAAGTTTGTTCCCTTCACTTGCACTATGGATATATGAAATATTAAAGGGGTTATCCAGCTTCCAAAAATGATCTGCAAATACATCCACAGCAGTGCTAAATCCTCACTGTTCCCTTGTTGACCTTTGCTTGGCTTTATTTTACTTGCTGCTCCTTGAATCACTGTTGAGTGAATCTGTGGACAAACTACATTTCCCATGGTTCATCTGCCTGCTCTCACTCTCTGTGTACCCCTCCCTTCTCCACTCTTCCCTCTAATGAAATCCCAGGTAATAAATCATTCCAACATGCAAGATCATGTGCTTCTGTGATGTTTCGTTTGCTGGGTGAACTGAAACAAGAAAGGGGTTGTAAGTTTGCAAACGAAACGTCACAGCTGAGGTCAATGACCTGAAAATGAAGCAGATAAACGGTGCTGAATTTAAACAGGATATATATATATATATATATATTAGGAAGTGTTTTGTATTGATGCCTCCTGTTATTTGGCCCATATTTAAAAAAACTAAACAAAACTGGATAACCCCTTTAAATAAGATTCATTGCACTTAAAAGAAAATTTACACAAATCTAAAAATATTGAGCTTTTATGGGTTCCAAAACTTCTATCACCTCTATTTGTCCATTTATCTAACGCTTCTCTACTCCTTATTCTAATTTGCTACTATAGACATTTAGTACCATACATATGTACTGCCATAGACATATACTACTTTAGGTATGCATTAGCATAGACAATAAGGGACTTCTCCCGTGCTGCACCCATTCTATGGAACGCAAAGTATTAACCTTGTTCCTAACAGGACACCTATGTTACATAGTCTGTGAGAATCCATGTGTCATGCACCGCCCCCTAAGGGCCTGTAAGTATAACACATAATGCGTCCATGGATGGAATGAGAGACTTCAGCTGGCGACACTAAAGAGGAAATAAATACACAGCAGATCTAGTAGTAAAACACATAAAATGCCCGTGTACAATAAAAATATACAAAATATTATTTAAAATTTTACTTATATGCCAAGATCTAATGAGAACGAACACATGACACCTGACCTCTGAGAGGTTCTGACAGCTACATGGCCCCATCTGTCCGGTGCAGTGTTGTAATACAGAATGTACACATATATGGAATCATCAATATCTACATTCAACCTGGCTCAAAAAGTTGCACCTATGTCTGTACATGAGGGGACATTGATAGGGATGCCTTGGAGATTTTATGGCAGGATCGGGGTAGTAGGAACCAAAGTGCTCTTGGAAACGAAAAAGTGAGAGTTTTGATACCATGGACCTAGATTGTATAGGCTTCCAAGGACGGGCAGAAGGACATATGTTGATTCAACTGAACGTCCCTCATTTCCATATAGTGGACGCAATCGAGATGGGAAATTATTATTCCAGTCAGGGGCATATCCAGGATCCATGGTAGGACTGAGGCGGTGTCTACCATGGACCACCCTCTGGATAATCTATCAGTTCCCATTACCACAAGTCACAACTGAAAAACGTCATGTGCTCAGCTCCCTCCAGTTGTATGGTGAACCAACTCCTATTTCTGCAAGTCTGCCCCAGCACTCCAGAAGTCCGATGCAGGAGACCGGTGGCACTTGTAGGAGATCAGGACCAATGCTTTACTGTAGGAGGACTTAAGGAGAGCGGCGGCAGACAGGAGGGCATTGGCTGGCCGGGGTCAGCAAAGGGGTGGGTTTTAATGCCCCTGACTCAAGGTACCTTCCACTTTTCAGTTCACTACCCAATCACCAACTTCCTGTGTGCCTAGAAAGTTACTAAGACCAAGTATTAGTACATAATATATGGCTAATACAATAAAAAATTCGTTCAAATGGTTATGAAGGGTTACATCCACCAACATAACCATATTTAGATTTGTTGACAACTAAAAGTTAAACATTTTTGCAAATTCAAATAATTAAAAAATTTGCAGAATTTTAAATATTTACTCTAATCATCTTAGTGTTGTCTTGATTGGTTTCCAATGGATGTGACCATGAATGTAGGAACTTTCTAGGATCTGAGACTTGTCAGAAACCCAGTCATGATGTCCTTATTGTGGACATGTTATCAAGAGGGACACTACATGTATGAGAAGATAACCCGACCACAATAAGGACATCATGGCTGGTTATCAGGAGGACACTACATGTATGAGAAGATAACCCGGACACAATAAGGACATCATGACTGGTTATCAGGAGTGCACTACATGTATGAGAAGATAACCTGACCACAATAAGGACATCATGGCTGGTTATCAGGAGGGGACACTACATGTATGAGACGATAACCCGACCACAATAAGGACATCATGACTGGTTATCAGGAGGACACTACATGCATGGGAAGATAACCCGGACACAATAAGGAAATCATGGCTGGTTATCAGGAGGAATATTACATGTATGAGAAGATAACCTGACCACAATAAGGACATCATGGCTGGTTATCAGGAGGAATATTACATGTATGAGACGATAACCCGACCACAATAAGGACATCATGGCTGGTTATCAGGAGGACACTACATGTATGAGAAGATAACCTGACCACAATAAGGACATCATGGCTGGATATCAGGAGGACACTACATGTATGAGAAGATAACCCGACCACAATAAGGACATCATGGCTGGTTATCAGGAGGACACTACATGTATGAGAAGATAACCCGACCACAATAAGGACATCATGGCTGGTTATCAGGAGGGGACACTACATGTATGAGAAGATAACCTGACCACAATAAGGACATCATGGCTGGTTATCAGGAGGACACTACATGTATGAGAAGATAACCTGACCACAATAAGGACATCATGGCTGGTTATCAGGAGGGGACACATATTTTGGCAATGGAGACAGCGATTCACAAGGAAAAACACAATTTGATTAAGGTGATACTAACCTATTTATCTGCGGGGCTGGGGTGATATTCTGGTTCTGGTGACACTAACCTATCTATCTGCAGGACTGGGGTGATATGCTGGGGTCTGGTGACACTAACCTATCTATCTGCAGGACTGGGGTAATATACTGGGTTCTGATGACACTAACCTATCTATCTGCAGGACTGGGGTGATATACTGGTTCTGGTGACACTAACCTATCTATCTGCAGGGCTGGGGTGATATGCTAGTTCTGGTGACACTAACCTATCTATCTGCAGGGCTGGGGTGATATACTTGGTCTGGTGACACTAACCTATCTATCTGCAGGGCTGGGATGATATGCTGGGGTCTGGTGACACTAACCTATCTATCTGCAGGGCTGGGGTGATATGCTGGTTCTGGTGACACTAACCTATCTATCTGCAGGGCTGGGGTGATATGCTGGTTCTGGTGACAGTAACCTATCTATCTGCAGGCCTGGGATGATATGCTGGGTCTCGTGACACTAACCTATCTATCTGCAGGGCTGGGTGATATGCTGGGGTCTGGTGACACTAACCTATCTATCTGCAGGGCTGGGGTAATATACTGGGTTCTGGTGACACTAACCTATCTATCTGCAGGGCTGGAGTGATATGCTGGTTCTGGTGACACTAACCTATCTATCTGCAGGGCTGGGGTGATATGCAGGGTACTGGTGACACTAACCTATCTATCTGCAGGGCTGGGGTAATATACTGGGTCTGGTGACACTAACCTATCTATCTGCGGGGCTGGGGTGATATGCTGGTTCTGGTGACACTAACCTATCTATCTGCGGGGCTGGGTGATATGCTGGTTCTGGTGACACTAACCTATCTATCTGCAGGGCTGGGGTGATATGCTGGTTCTGGTGACACTAACCTATCTATCTGCAGGACTGGGGTGATATGCTGGTTCTAGTGACACTAACCTATCTATCTGCAGGGCTGGGGTGATATGCTGGTTCTGGTGACACTAACCTATCTATCTGCAGGGCTGGGGTGATATGCTGGTTCTGGTGACACTAACCTATCTATCTGCAGGGCTGGGGTGATATGCTGGTTCTAGTGACACTAACCTATCTATCTGCAGGACTGGGGTGATATGCTGGTTCTGGTGACACTAACCTATCTATCTGCAGGACTGGGGTGATATGCTGGTTCTAGTGACACTAACCTATCTATCTGCAGGGCTGGGGTGATATGCTGGTTCTGGTGACACTAACCTATCTATCTGCAGGGCTGGGGTGATATGCTGGTTCTGGTGACACTAACCTATCTATCTGCAGGGCTGGGGTGATATGCTGGGTTCTGGTGACACTCCCTTTAAATGCTATATCTACCTTCATAACCATTTTTTATTACCCAGTGCATTCAAAATGGAAAATTTAAACTTTCCTATTTTTTGCTGAGAGCCTAGGCATCTCCATGACAACAGACAAATCCTCGATATACTAACCGTCATTTACCTTCCATCTTCCCTCTACTGTTTACTAACCTATCAAATGTCTGTTAGCATAAAGTGATGCCTATAAGATCAGACTACACAGGGATCATTTGTTGTCTGTTACCATGGAGACACATAGGCTTGCACTGGCACTGTAGATACAAAACAATAGGAAATTTTTAATTTTTATTTTGTAAGCATTGGGACAATATAATAATTGGGTGTGAAGGGGAACCTAGTCTTTAAGTGCCCATGTAGACGATCCATAATCACTCCCCTGGAAGAATATCCCTTGAAGGGGGGAATATTTCCAAAGCTCAGAATGATACAGACACATAATATGGCCATGTGAATGGGCCTGTCCTCCAGTATAGCTTCTAAATTTTTGGAAGTCGTTTACCCATCATGCTGGTCCCAAGGGTTACACCTGCGCCTGCTCTAGTGCATGTACTCAGGCATTGCGCGTGCACTTGTAAGAGGATTTTCCATGCAAAAAAAACTCTACACAAGCTACATGTGATGAATATTCTAGTGCCAGGAACGGTTGACAAAAGGGGAAGATTTTTTTGACCAAGTCCTCATCAGTTGAGTTACCAAGGACCCCATGTATGGTTTTTGCTCTGCCCAGATCTTCACATATGTGATCACTTTTTCTAGAAGGTTACAAACAGTGTCACATGGCGGAATCTCAATTTCAAGCTTGAAGACCCATTTTAGGGGAAAAAAAAAATGATATTACAAATGTGAAAACTGCTCAGTAGTGCAGCCTCAGGCTTTGGGCCTTTAAATTTAGGTGATCCAATATCAGCATTGAAGTAAGATATTGAAAAATGGTTTTCACACTTTTAATGTAAATTTTAAGGAATTTTAAAAAGTTTTTTCTTGGTGAATCTCCTTTCAGCTTAGATATGTGTGAACTCTCTATCCAATCTCATGATTTTATAACTGGGGGGCACTGTGCGTTGGGCGTTGCATGACCGTGCCCCCCTTTGTGACGTGGGCCCGAATTGTGGCAACCATGAGCTTTTGTATGACCTAAAGTCACATGTCACGTATAATATGGCTGGAAATCCAGTAGAGATAGGAACATTCCACCAGCCCGGGAGACTGACCAGCTAATCCAGGGTGTAAGGAGGTCGCTCTTTCTTATACGAACCTCCCGGACATTACGATACAATTTGCAAGTGTGATTATAACACCGGAGGAGCAAAAATAAAGGATTTTCACCAGGAATCAACATTCTCCAGTCAATATACAGGTATATAATATACAAATCCATAACAGAGTATTATAGTCCAAAAAACATTCCATTAGTTGCCCTTAGTTGCAACACTATGGCTAGAAAGAGTTGACTGAAGTTGTGGTCATCCCCATACCCTGCCAAAGTCTATGGCACTAGTGAGGATAGTCGAGGCCTGAGCTCCTGGCCACAATCCGGGTCATAAACCTGAATAGTTTAGATGAATACAAGAAACTTTGTAATATATCAGAGGAATATTCTTCTATCTCCTGTTATCAGCTCCTCTCCTGTCTGCTAAACTGCTCAATTCACTACCAGATCAGTAAATCGTCTACAAAAGTCTATGGAGAGGGGAATGGAAAGGAGGAAGAGGAGTGAAAAGCGGAAAGACACAGACATCCTGGAGCAGATTACAGTAAGATTTCTATTTCACCAGAGCATTATTGACATCTATAGTGCTAAAACCTGCTGGAAAACTGCTAAAAAACTGCTAGAAATCTGTTACACTCACTGTTATCTGAGGCAGCATGTGCCGCTGCTTGTGTCTTTCTCACTGGACTGCCCTTCCACCTACCTACCTTCTCCATAGACTTCTATGAACTGCAGATTGTCTTCACTGAAGATGGATCTGGCAGTGAATTAAGCAGTTTAGCAGGCAGGAGAGAAGCTGATAAAGGAGAGAGAAGCATTTACCTCTGATAAGATATATTACAAAGTTTCTGATATTCCCCTGGACTATTCATTTAGAAAAAAAAAAAATTGAAACACAGATACACTTTAAGTGATAGACTTCTGTAGTCACCACTAGAGGGAGTTCATGAGCTTACTGAGTTCAATGTATAAACAGTATCCAGAATGCTCATCAGTTCCCTCTAGTGGTGGCTGAAGACAGGCAGAATTTTATCAAGTCTGTGCAGGGGATTTGGAGCTCTGTATCAGAAAAGTAACTTTTATGGTACTATGGCAAATGTCATGTGGGTTTGACGATGATAATGAGGACAGATGGCTGACATACCGTACCTGAGTATAAGGCTGGTGCTCCAGATGACAATGTGATATTACAGACGAGCTATACACTGAACTAGTACTATAGCCACAGTGAAATATTTCAAAAAGCATGACATTTCTAGAAATAACCCCATATCCCGCCTCAATGCTGCAGTATGTCTACATGCTCTAGTAACCGGGGTTGGTTGATTTTAGAAAATGTGTAAGAGATAAGAGACTTCCTAACATGTCTGATGTTACATAGCACCCAACATACAGAGGCAACATGTATATCCAGGTCCACATTATTACAGAGGACCTTTCCCCACCGCCACCACACCCAATTCAATAGGCGACACTCCACTGATTCCAGCACAGTTGGAATTTTTTCTTTAGCCCCCACCGTGCCTGAGCACTCAGTGCTGTTATTTTCAGCACCGATATGCTAATTAGTCTTTCTACTGTCAAGTGGGCAGTCCTAGACATCTGCTCCATTCCAGGAACACCCATTTGACAGTATAGAACCTAATTAGCATATTGGCTGCTGAAATTATAAGAACTGATTGCTCAGTAATGGCGGGGGCTAGAGAAGAAATTCCAACTGTGCCAGAATCAATGGAGCGGCGCCTATTGAAGGGTGCAAAGAATTGGGGTTGGTGATGGTGGTGAAAGGTCCTCTATAAAGGGGGGGGGGGAATTCTGAAATTTCCAAAATACTTTCTATATTCACTCTTCATGATTTTCAAGATTTTCAGGAATCTTGAAACTTTGAAGGATGAATACAGAAAGTATATTCTTAATATTTGTAAACTTTATTTGCTAAAATCAGAATATCCCTTTAAATCCCTTTCTTGTAGCTGCCCATGGCAGTACACGTATCTCAGCAAGGGGGCGCTATTATAACATGAAGTACATTAGGATATGGTTTACATTTTAAATTTAAATTTTTTTTTTACACATTTCCTTAAACCTGTCAACTGCTTTAAAGAGCATTTCCCCCTAAAATCAGCAGCTGGAGATGTAGCAGAGCTGAATTTGTTACTCACTGGCTCTTTTTGTGCACCGCGTAGCACCCACTAATTATAATGTAGCCTATGAAAGCCAAAATTAAAAAAACAGGGTGCGTTGACAAACTGGGCTCTGCTACCTCTGCAGGATGAGTTCTTCTTTTTTGCCTTAATATTTTTATTCAGCCTTTTTTAATGGTTTTTCCAGGATTTTACATTGATGGGTGTTTGAAGGGCTTTTAGGGTTTGACCCCCAGGCTTGAGCCCTGCTGCCCCATTACTGCAGTATCTGACACAGCGATGTCCTTCCTCGTGTGGCTGTGTCTGGTACTGCAGCTCAGCCCATTTTAGTGTATGCGGCGCTCAATAGTAATGACTGTAAAAACCCTTTAAATAGATCTATTTATGACCACTAGGGGGCGCTTTTTCACACTCCTAAATGGCAAATGTACCTAAATATGCAGTTATGCTTCCCTATAGGGGTTGTGCCAAGTGTTTAATTTAGGTGATAAGTGTCCGATCACTGGGGGCACAATCAATGAGACCCCACCGATCCCACTGTTCAGATTATCAGAGGCCCTGGGTCTCCTCATTATGATTACAGAGGTGCCCCACACCATTCATCATGCTTGATAGCTGCTCCATACAAGGGGAAGGGGGGACCCGAGACCTCTGATCTTGCCATTTGTGGGGGTCCCAACGGCCACATCCTTGCCAATCGGACACTTATTGCTTGGTACACATAGCCACCCAGCTTTCCCAGAAACACTAAAATATCCATTGAAATTGGCTAAATAGAATTTTTATTTTTTTTGAATTTTTTTAAAAAAATTTTTTTTTTAGGGGGAAGGACTCTTTAAATACCCGAATCTATGCAATGAATAGTGACACATCCCCCATACCACATACAGCGACACGATGCAGGCATGCAGATGCAGATGTGCAATGACGAGTGCTCGGATACCTAAGTTTTCGTTTGATGCTTGATCCAAAGTATGAGTCCCTAATAACAATGACATTACTGTAAATTGAAGGAGACATTATTAGGATGGTGACCTGTGAACAGACATATGGAAATGGCATGGAATTTATGTGAGTACTGTCACTTTAAGGAAAACTCCATTTAAAGGGGCTATAAGAGAATGGAAAAAAAAAAACTTGGTAATGCTTTAATACCACCAGAGACAAGGACAATAATGGCGCTGTCTCTTTAAGAAAGCATCCATTTTTAAAATACCATAAACTCAAAAAGGTGGAACTTATTAAGACTTACCTATAGTATCCAATTGTATAAGCATGGATTAAAGGGGTATTCCCACGTTAAGGCATATCCACGGACATGTCTTAAACCTCTGATCGATGCAGGTCCCACCTCAAGGACCTCACCTA
>CAMRHE010000523.1:800000-850000 GCA_947044405.1 Leptodactylus fallax | reverse complement strand
AAGGCATTATGGGAAAGGAGCTGGGAGCTCATGCGCCCTCTGTTGGATGTAACAGCTCCTCAATTTGCTTTTGACTCACCGAGTCTTGAGACAGCAAAAGGGATTTTAGCCAAGCCAGTTTCATTTATCTGCATACAGCGCTGTTTCAGGATTGTTGTCCCTCATCAGTACAGAGCAAAGTGAAACAGCGCTGTATGCAGATAAGTGAAACTGGCTTGGCTAAAATCCCTTTTGCTGTCTCAAGACTCGGTGAGTCAAAAGCAAATTGAGGATCTGTTACACCCAACAGAGGGCGCATGAGCTCCCAGCTCCTTTCCCATAATGCCTTGTGATATGTAGATGCTAAGTAGAGGGCAAAAGGCAATTCAATCTCTACACATCTTCACTGGTGCTCTCCTCAATGTGAGAGATTCTTGTCCCTAAATCATAATGACAGCCAAAAACATCAAAATGACCCTGTTCAAAAGTTCCCATCCCCCAGTTCTTAATCCCGTGTATTGCTTCTTCTAACATCAATGACAGCTTGAAGTCTTTTGTGCTAGTTGTGGATGAGGCTCTTTATTTTCTCAGATGGTTCTCCAGTTCCTGTAACTTCCTGGGCTGTCTTGCATGTACTGCACACTTGAGATCTCCCCAGAGTGTCTCAATGATATCGAGGTCAGGAATGAGGCGATACCTTTTAGAGGCTAACTGAGTATATTTGATAGTAAGCTTTCGAGAGTGCTAGCTCTCTTCTTCAGACTTGGTGTAATACAAGAGACTGAAAATTCACACTATTTATACATACACAAGACATGGATCTTCAAAGGATCTTGGAATAACAAAATGCAATATACGTAGAGAAGTTATTTATAACAGGTCAGGAAATAAACAGTCTGGAAAATGTGTGGTGCGTGACGGAGGGATCAGTTCTCTGTTTGTTATCAGGTTGTGATTTGTGACCCTCACAGGTCATACATAGTGTGACATGAAACTGGCATGAATATTATAGCCTGGCTGTAAATAATAGATTGTCTTGTGTGCTTGGGACACTGATGGAAAACATCTTGGGTTGGGTGGAAAATCCCCTAAAACCCCTTGTCAGGGATACTCCAAGCTATATCCAGGACACCACTGACCTTCTTAACAAACTGGATGCCCTGGGCCCACTACCTGAGGGTACCATTTTGGCCACCATGGATGTGGAATCCCTGTATACTAACATTCCCCACAAGGATGGAGTTGCAGCATGTCGGGTACACCTGGCAAAACAAAACCTCCCAACAGAACCAGTAACGCAGCTCATACAATTCATCCTTAGCCACAACCATTTTACCTTTGGAGAGGATCTATATCTACAGCGAATGGGAACTTCAATGGGGACCAGATGTGCACCCCAATATGCAAATCTCTTTATGGTAGAAATGGAAGGAGCATATTTATCAACATGCGCCACCAAACCTATGATTTACCTTCGTTATATCGATGATATCCTTGTCATCTGGACTGCAGGTGAGGAGGCCCTACTTCAATTCCATAATGACTTCAATGACTTTCACCCTACCATCAACCTTAAACTTAGCTATTCAGGGAGTGAAATCCACTTTCTGGATACCACAATATACATTAAAGACCACCGGCTACTCACATCAATATACCACAAACCCACAGACAGAACGGCCTACCTGAGAAACGACAGCTTCCACCCCAAGCACACAAGACAATCTATAATCTACAGCCAGGCTATACCATACAATCGTATTTGCTCCGACAAAGCAGACCTGGACAAGCACCTCCTGGATCTGAGGACGAAATTTCTCTGATTGGGATACAAACCAAAAGTGACAGACAACCAATTAAACAAAGCGGCAGCCATTAACAGAGACAGTCTGCTCACATATAGACAGACCCAGAAAGAAGCCCGAGTGCCCCTAGTCGTCACCTACAACCCACAGCTGGAGATCCTACGAAGGATTGCCAAGGAGCTCCAACCTGTGCTACATAGGGACAACAGACTCAAGGACATATTTCCAGTCCCCCCTCTCCTTTCCTTTCGGCAACCACCAAACCTGAGGCGTATTATCGTCCGGAGTGCCCTGAAGGCCCCAACTGAAAATGGCACCTCACCTTGCCTACATAAAAGGTGCATGACCTGCAAGCACATCCACACCGCTGACAGTGTACCTATCCCACAGTCACAACAGGTGCACAGAATTAGGGGGACATTTTCCTGCAGGTCTTCCAATGTGGTGTACCTCATAATGTGTGTGCAATGTCCCACCACAGGCCTCTATGTGGGGGAAACAGGGCAGAGACTCAGTCAGCGCATGAACTCACACAGATCCACCATTAATAACAGCAGAACCGATCTCCCAGTGGCCGCACATTTCTCCAGAGAAGAACACTCTATTGAAGATTTGCGGGTTGTGGTTTTAATGGGACATTTTATGACGCAGAATGAGAGAAAGGAATGGGAATATAAGTTAATGCAAAAATTTCAAACTCTGCAATTTGGACTTAATATTCATGCCAGCTTCATGTCACACTATGTATGACCTGTGAGGGTCACAAATCACAACCTGATAGCAAACAGAGAACTGATCCCTCCGTCACGCACCACACATTTTCCAGACTGTTTATTTCCTGACCTGTTGTAAATAACTTCTCTACTTATATTGCATTTTGTTATTCCAAGATCCTTTGAAGACCCAGGTCTTGTATGTGTATAAATAATATGAATTTTCAGTTTCTAGTATTACACCATGTCTGAAGAAGAGAGCTAGCACTCTCGAAAGCTTAATATCAAATATACCAGTTGTTGCAGATGGAGTGGATACTCCAAAAAAAGAGAGATAGTATATCTGCTCTTTCCAGATGAAAGAAACTTTATTAGGGCTCAAAACACACAACGCATTTTGGAGATCAAAATTCTCCTTTTTCAAGTGTAAAATGAGACAAGACATACTAACAGGTAAAACATTGAACTATTTAAAGGAAAAAGAGGATAAACCCACCTATTGTGGGAGGACCACAAAGCAATCATTAAAACATGTTCAATGCATTATATTCAGACAATTTACCATCATAAATGGATGATGTTACATCCAGGGGCGTAACTACCGGGGTAGCAGTGGTAGCAGCTGCCACAGGGCCCGGGACATTATGGGGCCCCGCGGGCCCCCGATGCGTTTTTTTTTTTTTTATAGTCCGTTATCTGCTGGAGTAACCCCAGCAGATAACGGGCCCTATATACTTACCGTTCCCCGGGGTCCCGCTCACGGCCGCCTGCGCTTCCGATTCTGCGGAGGCGGCTGTGAGCAGGAGCGGGGATCAGTATGTGAGGCCGCGGGCCGAACCCCACAATCTCTGCTATCATTATACTCGGGGGGGTCTTTTCAGACCCCGGAGTATAATAATCGGAGGCCCAGGGGAGGTGAGCGAACATAAAAAACAATGTACTTACCTATCCAGCGCTTTGGGCCTGTTTGGTGACGTCCCAGACGTCAGCCGACGTCATTTTGCGTCGCGACGCAGGCCCGCGTCACGTGACGCCGGCCCGGTCCAACATTGAAGAAGGCCGCAGTAGCGCACGGGCATGCACCGGAGCGAGGAACAGGTAAGCAACGTTGTTTTTTTATGTTTCTATCCTCCCCTGGGTCTCCGATCATTATACTCTGGGGTCTGAAAAGACCCCACAGTATAATAATTGTTCATGGGTGGTCCACAATGGGACATATAATAGTGTGTGCAGGGGCCACTATGGGGCAAAATACTCAGTGCAGGGGCCACTATGGGGAATAATAGTGTGTGCAGGGGCCACTATGGGGCATGATACTGTGTGCAGGGGCCACTATGGGGAATAATAGTGTGTGCAGGGGCCACTATGGGGAATAATAGTGTGTGCAGGGGCCACTATGGGGAATAATAGTGTGTGCAGGGGCCACTATGGGGCAAAATACTGTGTGCAGGGGCCACTATGGGGCATGATACTGTGTGCAGGTGACACTATGGGGAATAATAGTGTGTGCAGGGGCCACTATGGGGAATAATAGTGTGTGCAGGGGCCATTATGGGGAATAATAGTGTGTGCAGGGGCCACTATGGGGAATAATATTGTGTGCAGGGGCCACTATGGGGAATGATACTGTGTGCAGGGGCCACTATGGGGCACAATACTGTGTGCAGGGGCCACTATGGGACACGATACTGTGTGCAGGGGCTACTATGGGGCACAATACTGTGTGCAGGGGCCACTATGGGACATGATACTGTGTGCAGGGGCCACTATGGGACATGATACTGTGTGCAGAGGCCACTATGGGGAATAATACTGTGTGCAGGGGCCACTATGGGACACGATACTGTGTGCAGGGGCCACTATGGCACATAATAGTGTGCACAGGAATGCGTTTTTTTGGGGGGGGGGGGGGTTGGAGGGGGCGGTCCGGGGGGAGGGGTCGGGGGCGGCGGTTCGTGGGGGGGGGGGCCATGTCAAATGTTCGCCTTGGGGCCCAGCCATTCCTAGTTACGCCACTGGTTACATCTATGTTGCCCACAGGGAAATCCTGGCGCTGTTATATATCTTTTAAAAGCTGATATCGGCAGAAAAAAGGCTGTGAGATCGAGTTAGCGTTTATTTAGCTTAAATGCGCATGCGCAGCCCATATTCCTGCCATGTGTGTTTATTTAACAGTGAAAGAAGACTAAGATCAGCTCCGTTCAGCTGTTTCCCATTAGTGAAGAGAGAGGTCTCCATTCAGAAGTTACCAGCTGATCCTTGTTTGTAAACCTGCTGCACGTGGGGGGAAGGTAAAAACAAACAGGTACTTGTGACAATTTTCATATGGTGCCTAATATTATTATTATCATTATTTTAGTACATATTCACCAATTATTTATTATATTCTGCTCGATACCCTAATTATGTAATTATATGTTCCCTTCCCAACTCCTCTTTTAGTGCAGTGTACAAAAATACTATATTTTTTATTACTGGCCATTTAAATTCATCATCATGAGCTGGACTAAATCAGGAATAGAGCAGGAGATAATCCCTAGTAATAGCTTTTAACAATGTAATTAACTGCTGATTCTAAACAAACATCCTGTTTTTCCTTTAAATAGCTCAATGCTATACCTGTTAGTAGGTCTTGTCTCATTTTACACTTGAAAAAGGAGAATTTTGATCTCCGAAATGCGTTGTGTGTTTTGAGCCCCAATAAAGTTTCTTTCATCTGGAAAGCGCAGATATACGATCTCTCTACAACAACTGGTACCATCATCGCCTGGATTCCTGTGGTCCCAACGCTGAGAGATTCTGCGGCCTCCACATATAGGATTATCATGCATGCTAAGTAGTTGTGGCTTATCACAACTAGCCCAGGTGAGAGTCAAATCACAACATTGTATACCAAAATTTTTTTAAATTTTTTTTTTTTTTGTGTGGAAACTCTTTACCTGTTCTTTGTGGATCCATCCCAATCACAGTGCTTTTACAGGCTCTTGTGTGGGGTGCATTCCACTTCTATTTTACCACACTGCTCTATTTGTACACCAATTTTACAAACAATATTACACTATGTGCCGATCGACGTTGTCTTTTTTTGTCCCTTTCTGAAAGATACTATCAAATATACTCAGTTAGCCTCTAAAAGGTATCGCCTGATTTCTTCACTCTTCCACTACTTTCTATGGCTAACACGGTACAACATTATACTACTATTGAGGTCAGGAGACTGAGATGGCCACTCCAGAACCTTCACTTTCTTCTGCTGTAGCCAATGACAGGTCGGCTTGGCCTTGTGTTTTGGATCGTTGTCATGTTGGAACGTCCTTGTACGTCCCATGTGCAGCTTCCTGGCTGATGAGGGCAGATTTGCCTCCAGTATTTGCTGATAATGTGCTACATTCATCTTTCCTTCAGCTTTGACCAAGTTCCCTGTGCCTTTGAAGCTCACACATCCCCACATCCTCAGTGATCCACCTCCGGGCTTTACAGTAGGAATGGGGTTCCTTTCATCATAGGCCTTGCTGACACCTCTCCAAATGTAACGTTTATGGTTGTGGCCAAAAAGTTCGATTTTTGTCTCATCACTCCAAATGACCTTGTTCAAGAAGTTTTGAGGCTTGTCTCTGTTCTGTTTGGTGTATTGAAGGCGAGATTCTTTGTGGCATTTGCGCAGTAATGGCTTTCTTCTGGCAACGCGACCATGCAGCCCATTTTTCTTCAAGTGCCTCCTTATTGTGCATCTTGAGACAGCCGCACTGATAGTTTTCAGAGAGTCCTGCATTTCAGCTGATGTTATGTGTGTGGTTTTTCTTTGCATCCCGAACAATTGTCCGGGCAGTTGTGGCCGAAATTTTGGTTGGTCTACCTGACCGTGGTTTGGTTTCTGGGCATGTTATCAGGCCAAAATCACCAGGGGATGGGAACTATTGAACAGGGTCATTTTGATGTTTTTGGTTGTCATTATGATTTAAAAAGAGAAAACACAGAAGTCCGACAATAAATGGCTTCAACCAACCACTAACCATGAGTGGAGAAAAAGTTTTTGTGTTATCGTTCATATTCTCTGAAAAAAGGCCAAAAAACAAAAAAATCTGCCGGGGTAAGTAAACTTTTTAGCACAACTGTATATGTAATACTGTAGGGCAGGTTTTATATTGCTAAAATTGTATATAGTGCTAAAAATGGGAGCCAGATATAAGATTTTTCATGCTGATCCTGATTCATTTTCCCATCATAGCTAATGCCAAAAACTCTGTTTTTCCTGCTTTTTTTCTCCCTCCCTTCTTCCTCCTCCTTACTTGAATATGTCCTTTCTTCCATCCTTCTTTTTCTTTACCCGCCTCCTTCCTTTAGTCCCTTCTTTTCTCAAAGAACCTTCAGTTATAAAACAACTTGTCACAAATGAATAGCACAGGTGAATATAAGAAACTTTGTAATATATCTTATTAGAGAAATCTGTTTCTTTTTCCACTGATTAGGCTGATGTGGTAATAAATCAAACATCCTTCTCCACCTCCCTTCTCCATAGATGTCTTTGTATAAAGTAACTCAGTCTAATAAGTGAAGGAAACAGATTTCCTTAATAAGATACATTACAAAGTTGCTTATATTCACCTATACTATTCATTTATGGAAAGTGGATTTATAATTGGAGAGAGGTTCACTTTAACCCATTAGTGACTGATGTGTAGACTCTTTACATCAATTGCATCATAAAGTAGCGGTGTCTCCCGCACTCTCTGAAGTGGATGCCCGGCTGTGTACTCACAGCTGGGCACCTGCTTCTAGTGTCATTTAACCCTTTACATGTATTTAAATGGTTTTGGAAGGAGGAGTCCCCTCCTCTAAGTATCCATAACCACCTTGAATGCAATTACGGGGTGCTGATGCCTTTGCATGGCAGCCAGGAACTTAATAAAGTCCCCTAGGTCTTCCTTGTCTGTATATTCCTATTAAGCCATGCCAAAAGCACGGCCTAATAGAATTGCTGTAAGAATGTGACAGGCAGTAAAATACATTGCACTACATAGATACTGCTATGTATTATACAAACCATCAGAAGAGCGCAAGTTCAAGCCCCCTACTCTGAATATATCCTGTACCTATACTGTGTAACTTACTCTATATTTATCCTGAACGTACCCTGTATCTCTCCTGTATCATATACAGTGGGGAAAAAAGTATTTAGTCAGCCACCAATTGTACAAGTTCTCCCACTTAAAAACATGAGGCCGGCCTGTAATTGTCATCATAGGTAGACCTCAACTATGAGAGACTAAATGAGAAAACTAATCCAGAAAATCACATTGTCTGATTTTTTAAAGAATTTATTTGCAAATTATGGTGGAAAATAAGTATTTGGTCAATAACAAAAGTTCATCTCAATACTTTGTTCTATATCCTTTGTTGGCAATGACAGAGGTCAGACGTTTTCTGTAAGTCTTCACAAGGTTGGCACACACTGTTGCTGGTATGTTGGCCCATTCCTCCATGCAGATCTCCTCTAGAGCAGGGATGTTTTGGGGCTGTCGCTGGGCAACACGGACTTTCAACTCCCTCCAAAGGTTTTCTATGGGGCTGAGATCTGGAGACTGGCTAGGCCACTCCAGGACCTTGAAATGCTTCTTACGAGGCTGCTCCTTCGTTGCCCTGGCGGTGTGCTTGGGATCATTGTCATGCTGAAAGACCCAGCCACATTTCATCTTCAATGCCCTTGCTGATGGAAGGAGGTTTGCACTCAGAATCTCACGATACATGGCCCCATTCATTCTTTCATGTACACGGATCAGTCGTCCTGGTCCCTTTGCAGAGAAACAGCCCCAAAGCATGATGTTGCCCCCCCATGCTTCACAGTAGGTATGGTGTTCTTTGGATACAACTCAGCATTCACTCTCCTCCAAACACGACGAGTTGTGTTTCTACCAAACAGTTCTACTTTGGTTTCATCTGACCATATGACATTCTCCCAATACTCTTCTGGAACATCCAAATGCTCTCTAGCAAACTTCAGACGGGCCCGGATATGTACTGGCTTAAGCAGGGGGACACGTCTGGCACTGCAGGATCTGAGTCCCTGGCGGCGTAGTGTGTTACTGACGGTAGCCTTTGTTACGTTAGTCCCAGCTTTCTGCAGGTCAGTCACTAGGTCCCCCCGTGTGGTTCTGGGATTTTTGCTCACCGTTCTTGTGATCATTTTGACCCCACAGGGTGAGATCTTGCGTGGAGCCCCTGATGGAGGGAGATTATCAGTGGTCTTGTATGTCTTCCATTTTCTAATTATTGCTCCCACAGGTGATTTCTTCACACCAAGCTGCTTGCCTATTGCAGATTCAGTCTTCCCAGCCTGGTGCAGGGCTACCATTTTGTTTCTGGTCCTTCCACAGCTCTTTGGTCTTCACCATAGTGGAGTTTGGAGTGTGACTGTTTGAGGTTGTGGACAGGGGTCTTTTATACTGATAACAATGTCAAACAGGAGCCATTACTACAGGTAATGAGTGGAGGACAGAGGAGCCTCTTAAAGGAGAAGTTACAGGTCTGTGAGAGCTAGAAATCTTGCTTGTTTGTAGGTGACCAAATACTTATTTTCCACCATAATTTGCAAAAAAATTCTTAAAAAATCAGACAATGTGATTTTCTGGATTTGTTTTCTCATTTAGTCTCTCATAGTTGAGGTCTACCTATGATGACAATTACAGGCCGGCCTCATCTTTATAAGTGGGAGAACTTGCACAATTGGTGGCTGACTAAATACTTTTTTTCCCCCATTGTATATCCTGTATATACCATGTATCTATCCTGTGTACCTACTCTATATATCAGGATACAGCACAGCTACTGTATAAGAATTACATTAGATACATATAACATTTAGATATAAATGATAGTTACCTAAAATATGGAAACTGGACAATGGTCTCGTAATACTTCCAGGTGGCGGTCAGATCGATTCTGCTCAAGTTAGTGGCATAAAATCTCCAGGCACACTATAGAGAGACAAGATCAAAGGTGAATATAATCATCTGCAGACTTATACAGATTTATATGTCATCCAAGGTATTCACTGGACACAGCCCTGTTCCTTCTGGCTCATGAACAGAATGTCAAAAATACAGTGAAAACTGACACAAACACAAGTTGTGTAATAGGGAAAAAAGAAGCAAAGAAGATAGAATGCTCTCCATAAGTCTACTGATTTATATATATCAATCTGGGTAGGTAGACAGACCTATGGTAGACAGACCCTTTTACATTCCAGTGTTTTTGATATTGTTTTTTCCCTCTCCACGCCTACTGAATAGGTAGACTTTTGTTGGTGTCAGATATTTTCCCTCTTCTGCTTCTTCTTCCCTCTCACAGCATACAGTCTCAGCAAGACAGATAGAGGGAACCTGCAGCTGCATACCCCACCTCCCCCAGCTATTTCCTCTTCATCAGTAGTGTACAACCTGCCACTCTCCAGTAGAGATTCGGAATGAACCGAATTTGTTCCAAATTTCCCAAAAATTTTGTTTTCCATACCATTTTGGAAAATCTAAATACACTGAAGACACAATGCTGGACCTGTGCATAGTCGTGTGGGTGCTGACTGGCCATTGAAATCAATGGTGGGCAGTTCCTGCATTCATAGACATATCAGGAGTTGCCACCACCACAATTGATTTCTGCTCTTAGTTAAAGAGGACCTTTCACCACCTACCCCAGTTCTTAGCATCTGTTAATAGCCCCCCGCCACTGATTCCAGCACAGTTGGAATTTTCTCTCTAGCCCTCACCATGCCAGAGCAACAAGTGCAGTTAGTTTTGGCTCCTGAGTTGCTATTTAGGCTCTGTAATGTCAGGTGGGCGGTGTCAGGCAGGGGGCGTGATTCAGAGCTCCAATCAGAGGCAGCCAGTGTCAGAGCTCAGAATCACACCCCCTTGTCTTCTCCTGCCTGACACCGCCCTCCTGACAGTACAGAGACTAAATAGTATATCATAAGAATAAGAAGCTCTGGCACTCATTTGTAGATGCTTAAATACTCCAATTTTATTGTATCTATATAATCATGAGGCGTTTCAGTCTTAATTCTAGACCTTGATCAGTCATCGAATAAAGAGGAGGAGTGGAGTAGCATGTATAGGAGGAATGGAGGAAACTATTAACAGTGCAAAGAGCTGGACTCGTTGTAGGTGGTGAAAGGTCCTCTTTAAGTGCCAAAACACTGCACCCATTGAAATCCCCAATGGCAGTGACCTCCGCTGTACCTATGAATTCAGGAGCCGACCGCTATAGATCTGGACTGTCAGACCGGCTCCTGCTGTCTGAGGACATGTGATGCCTTCACCATCACACCTTCACTCTGAAAAGCAGTGAAAAGTTTTTCACTGTTTTTCAAACCAATCAATCTGACCTAATTCAGACTCAATTAAAATTTCTCCGCTAATCAGGGGATTTCTTCATCTCTTCTCTCCAGCTGTTTTGAAACTACAACTCCCAGTATTTGCAAAGAACCAACACCTTAGATCATCAATATCAGAAGAGTACAATCAAGATCATCATCATCATCATCAACACATCAGTATCATCACCAGTATCGGCATCATCAATAATCAGTATCATTGGCATCAACATCAATTATATCATCTTAATCAATACAAACACTATCAGTAATATTATCACCAGTATCAGCATCATCAATATCATCCTTATTATAAATATCATCATTTATCAGCATCATCATCAGTATTAATATTATTGATTATCTACTTCATTATCATCAGTTATCATTTATCATCATCAATCGTCACTCATCATCACCATCATTTATTATCAATTGTCATCGATATTATCATTAACATGCATTATCCTCATTGTCATCATCCTTAATATCATACTTTATTAATAACAGTATCAGTATCATCTTCATCGCCATAATCTATCTTCATCATCATCATCATCAATAGAATTATCATCTATCATCAATACCACAATTTATAATCATCTTTTATTATCATCCTCCTCAACAAAATCATAATTTATCATCCCCATCCATATCATCATTTATCAGTATCACCCTCCATATCATCATTTATCAGTATCACCCTCCGTATCATTTATCAGTATCACCCTCCGTATCATCATTTATCATCATTTATCAGTATCACCCTCCATATCATCATTTATCAGTATCACCCTCCATATCATCATTTATCATCATTTATCAGTATCACCCTCCATATCATCATTTATCAGTATCACCCTCCATATCATCATTTATCATCATTTATCAGTATCACCCTCCATATCATCATTTATCATCATTTATCAGTATCACCCTCCATATCATCATTTATCATCATTTATCAGTATCACCCTCCATATCATCACTTATCAGTATCATTCACCATATCATCATTTATCAGTATCACCCTCCATATCATTTATCAGTATCACCCTCCATATCATCATTTATCATCATTTATCAGTATCAACCTCCATATCATCATTTATCAGTATCACCCTCCATATCATCATTTATCAGTATCACCCTCCATATCATTTATCAGCATCACCCTCCATATCATCATTTATCAGTATCACCCTCCATATCATCATTTATCAGTATCATGCTCCATATCATCATTTATCAGTATCACGCTCCATATCATCATTTATCAGTATCACGCTCCATATAATCATTTATCAGTATCACGCTCCATATCATCATTTATCAGTATCTGCCCACCCTCTCACCTGGATGAGTTCTGCTGCTGGTTTCCTTCTCTTTTCAAAATGTTTCTGACGATGTTGTTCCTGAACCTTAAGAGCGAGCCCAGATCCGAGAATACCCTGAAAGACAGACAGCACCGTCATGTGACCACAGCTGGTATAGCAGGCGTCATGTGACATCACACATGTTGTCTTCACCTTGCATCTTTACTAATATATTTATTACATGACAACCTCCTGTACGTGTGACTCTGGTTTCTAGCACCAGCCTGTGTATAAGCAAAATGAGTCCCTGCAGTCCCTATGTAAGTGAATGGGCGCTGACCTGCAGTACCTGTTCTGGCCACTACATAGAGAACGGAGCCGTCTGCTTCCTGCTCCATTTTCAGTGTATTAGCTACTGAGAATAGCTAATCGGTGGTGGGACTCTTACCAATCTGATAATGATAAACTATCCTTAGTTACAAATATTTTTATCCAGGAAACCCCTTTAAATTCACAGGGAAAATGATTATGTGACCAATTTATACAGAGAGGGGTCAAGTTATTGGGGTGCAAGAAAAACCACATTGTGAGGTTATAAAGCAGGCAGTGGATAGGAGATAATGGTTATTACTTGGTAAATCCAGGACAGTTCTATAGTAAATAGGGCATTGGGCAATAAAGTAGCCCCATCCCTTTTACCATTCCACATACATATGCAGTTTTTTCTTAAAGCAGCACTCCCCCTTTTCTTTTATTCTCTGTCCTGTTAGACAGGTACATGATGTAAATTTTAGTGAAAATAATATTTTTCCCCCGGGCTGTATTTGTGAGTTATCTGCTCCCTTCTGGTCCTCAGCTATGTCACATGACTAACATTCTCATTTTGCAGCCAAAATAACATGTCACCTGGATTCTGTGGGCCGGCATGATTACAGTGATACCAAATTTATATAGTTTTTGACCTAAGGAAAGGGGGGATTTGAACTTTGACCTGTACATATACATATATGATACTTATGTATTTTGTGTTTTCTCTTCAAATATTAAGCATGATGGAATCAGTGGTGTTCTAAAAATTTATATTAATAATAATAATAATAATAATTGCAGCCATCTTGCTACACCTCTTAGTCTTTGCCAGAGGCATAGTGTACTACAATACATACATATTACACTGTATTGTACTAGTTATAAAAGTGATCGAGCCCTGGTAAAAGTACACAGGATGAAAAAAAAAATTACTAACATTTAAAACTATTTAAGAAAAATAGAAAAAAAACTTTTTTGCTAAAAAAAAATGCTTTCTTAAAAAAATATATACAGTGGCTGCGGAAAGTATTCAGACCCCTTTAAATTTTTCACTCTTTGTTTCATTGCAGCCATTTGCTAAAAGCAAAAAAGTTCATGTTATTTCTCATTAATGTACACTCAGCTCCCCATCTTGACAGAAAAAAACAGAAATGTAGATATTTTTTCAAATTTATTAAAAAAGAAAGAACCTGCAATCTCCCATGGCCATAAGTATTCAGAGCCTTTGCTCAGTACTGAGTAGAAGCCGCTTCCTTCTGAGCTCGTACAGCCAGGAGTCTTCTTGGGAATGATGCAACAAGTTTCTCACATCTGGATTTGGGGATCCTCGGCCATTCTTCCTGGCAGATCCTCTCCAGTTCCGTCAGGTTGGATGGTGAACGTTGGTGGAGCCATTTTCAGGTCTCTCCAGAGATGCTCAGTTGGGTTGAGGTCCGGGCTCCGGCTGGGCCAGTCAGGAATGGTCACAGAGTTGTTCCGAAGCCGCTCCTTTGTTATTTTAGCTTGTGCTTAGGGTCATTGTCTTGTTGGAAGGTGAACCTTCGGCCCAGTCTGAGGTCCAGAGCACTCTGGAAGAGGTTTTCTTCCAGGATATCTCTGTACTTGGCCGCATTCATCTTTCCTCCAATTACAACCAGTCGTCCTGTCCCCCATAGCATGATGCTGCCACCGCCATGTTTCACTGTTGGGATTGTATTGGGCAGGTGATGAGCAGGGCCTGGTTTTCTCCACACATACCGCTTAGAATTAACGCCAAAAAGTTCAATCTTCATCTCATCAGAGCAGAGAATCTTATTTCTCATAGTCTGGGAGTCCTTCATGTGTTTTTTTGGCAAACTCTATGCGGCTTTCCTATGTCTTGCACTGAGGAGAGGCTTCCTTCGGGCCACTCTGCCATAAAGCCCCGACTGGTGGAGGCTGCAGTGATAGTGACTTTGTGGAACTTTCTCCCATCTCCCTACTGCATCTCTGGAGCTCGGCCACAGTGATCTTTGGCTTCTTCTTTACCTCTCTCACCAAGGCTCTTCTCCCACCATTGCTCAGTTTGGCTGGACGGCCAGGTCTAGGAAGAGTTCTGGTCGTCCCAAACGTCTTCCATTTAAGGATTATGGAGGTCGCTGTGCTCTTAGGAACCTTGAGTGCTGCAGAAATTCTTTTATAACCTTGGCCAGATCTGTGCCTTGCCACAATTCTGTCTCTGAGCTCCTTGGGCAGTTCCTTTGACCTGATGATTCTCATTTGCTCTGACATGCACTGTGAGCTGTGAGGTCTTATATAGACAGGTGTGCGCCTTTCCTAATCAAGTCCAATCAGTTTAATTAAACACAGCTGGACTCCAATGAAGGAGTAGAACCATCTCAAGGAGGATCAGAAGGAAATGGACAGCTGTGAGTTATATATGAGGGTCACAGCAAAGGCTCTGAATACTTATGGCCATGGGAGATTTCAGTTTTTCTTTTTTATAAATTAGCAAAAATATCTACATTTCTGTTTTTTTTCTGTCAGGATGGGGAGCTGAGTGTACATTAATGAGAAATAAAAGGAACTTTTTTGCTTTTAGCAAATGGCTGCAATGAAACAAAGAGTGAAAAATTGAAAGGGGTCTGAATACTTTCTGTACCCACTGTAAATAAAACAACTGCCCATAATCAGCATTGATTGTAATGATCAAAACTGTTAAACAGAAAAACATTTTTTTTAAAAATCCCAAAATTGTTTTTGTTCATTGTGCTTCCGCAATGTACTAAAGAAGTGATCAAAAATTTGTATGTAACCCAAAATGGTAACAATAAAAATATCAACTTATCCCGCAAAAAATAAGTCCCCATACAGCTCCATTAAAGGAAAAATAAAAATACTGTGGCTTAAAGATATGATGACAAAACAAAAGTTTGTGCAAAAGTCGTTAAATAAAAAAAAAAAAAAAATGAGGACATATTCATTAAAATTGTCTAAAAGCAAAAATCCAATCACATCGCAGCTATCATTTCTTATTCTGCTCCTGAAAAATGAAAAGCTGTGATGTGATTGGTTGCTATGGGCAACTAAGACAGTTTTGATAAGACATTTAAATAAATCTGCCACTTTGAGTATCCCTATCATTGTACTGCCCCCTAGAATCAATTTTACATAATTTTATTTCTGCTGCACTGTGAACATGGCAAAATTTGCTGAAAAATTATGTCAAAATTGCATTTTTCCCCCCTGCAGAAAGAGTTAAAAAAATTATTACAAAGCTTTATGTACCCCAAAATGGGGCCAATGAAAAATGCAAATAATCCCATAAAAGGTATTATTTATTTTTTATACTTATTAAAAAAATGATGGCTTTTTAAAATGTTATTACTTTGAACCCTGAATCGCTTGATCCCCTCTACCATATACTGCAGTACTTCTGTCCTGCAGTATATGGTACAGTACTGCCTATTTGTGTTAGGGCAATGTTTTGGGTAGTGTTAAAATAGGCCTAATCATTAAGGGGTTAAAGGGGTTGCTTATATTTTGGATTTTTTTTACACCTTATGTAGTAATAGTGGTGGCCAGGCCTGAGGCACTATTTGAATAGGAAGTATATTCTAGTAGCTCTGAGAGTTTTGTAGAAATTGCCAAAATGTGGAGTATTCCTTTAAGACAGTTAACCATAGAGATTCATGACATACAAAACAATGCATACAAAGGCGGCTCCCTCTAGTGGTACACCACCATTATGACAATGACAATCAGGAAGGATTACTCACAGCAGGAAGTGCAAAGAATGAAACACCAATTAAAGAGAACGTGGCTGCTATTAACCGGCCTTCCCAGGTCTTTGGGGTCTTGTCTCCGTAGCCAATTGTAGCAAGAGTGATCTGTAAGGAGAGATTTACATCAGCTGTAGCAAATTCTGATACTAGAAAGGAGAAGCTCCCTGCCGCTCCATACTCACCAGTCCCCACCAGAGGGCGTCAGCGTACGTTTCAAAATCTTCTATCTTCTCCCCCTTCTCGTTTAGTTCATGATCGTCTTTCTCCACCAAGTAGACAAGGAACGATGAGAGAATTAGCGTCAGGAACCCGATATACCAGGCAGTGATGAGCTCCTAGGAGGGGAAGGGGGTTATTGGGGTCATTCCAAGTCATCCCAAGCAGAAGGTTAGTGACGTCAAGCCTCGGCCATAGGCCATAAATATGGCGTTTACCCTAAATATTATACTTATTTATTATATGTATGTAACAATATTAATACATTTCCCCATAGAGCTGCTATAACTGTCTGCCATGACCACTAGGGGGAGCTTGCCGTAAAATAATCATCCAGAGAGCTCCCTCTAGTGGCGGCTATGGGTAAAGGTATGACCATGTCCCTACACAGGAGGAGCAGTTCAGTGTCCTCTCACCACAGGTCCTCACAGCGGCCACTTGTTGTGCCTCTAGGTACATCAGTGTGTCTTAAAGCCAAATGACTTGGGTGAACCTCATAAGATACTTTTCTTGAATATTTGCGCAGTTCGCGTTTCAGTTTGGACAGTTGCATCTGGGCCCTGGTGCCTGAGGGGGCCCCAAGACCCCTCCACCCCATAAGAAGACACCAAGTAGTAGATGGGGGATCCCGTGACAGATTTTACATTCATCCTCTCCACTTACCTTACTGTGTGAACATATAGCAGACCCCAGGAGTTTCCACGTCCCCCCTCTCCTGTCCATCCGCAGCATCCGCAGAATCTGAAGGAAACGCAAACTCCGAAGAGACGTGGCCAACACATTTCCCTGATTTTTCCCAACAGCCACGACCGGAATAGAGGCGACCAAGACGAAGATATCTAAAAAAAAAATTACCAAAAAATCAGGAGTAAATGGTATTAAGATTGCCACTGCATGACCTGGAGTAACCTATGGTAATGGTAATCCTGGCCAGCAGATGGCAGTCTAGAACATTATAACTGTAATCTATATTCTGACCATCAGATGGCAGCAAATAACCTTATAATAGAGTAATAGACCACTAAAGATTTTATGTAATACTTGTCAAGGAGAAAACTGGTGGAGAAAGGGTTAAACATCAGTTTGAGAAAAAACAAATGATCTAGTGTGTGCTGTTTATTATGCGGTTTTTATGGTGCGGCGTCCCCCTTTAAGTCAATGTGTGACTGTGTCTTTAATAAATCTGCTAAGTCATTGTCACAGATGTCTCACCCACCCAGCATACAGAGAGGTTTCCGGGCAAACTTCAGCCTTCCCCGCCAGCCCTTATAGCGACAGCAGCAACCGGCAGCCCAAATCCTCAAGGCAAACTCTGCTCCAAAGATGACAAGTGCGAACCGCTCCTAGAGGGAGGAACACCAGAGAATGTCATTGTATAACCTAAATCTGCGAGATCTACAACAAGATGACACTTTAACCCCTTCACTGATCCAAACCACCAAGAATAACACTGTACGGCTGACACTGGTGTATGAGGGGGACTCTGCTGATACTGTAACGTACGGGGCACTCAGTCAGCACTGTTTATAGGAGACACTTGTCTGACACTGTTATGTATGGGGTGTTCAGCTGGTATTGTTTATAGGAGGTAATGTACTGGCACTGTTTATAGGACACACGCGTTTCACACTATGGGGTACTCAGTACTGTTTATAGGAGGTAATGTACTGGCGCTATTTATAGGGGACACTGTGCTGACACTATTATATATGGGGTGTTCAGCTGGTATTATTTATAGGAGCTAATGTGGTTGGGTGACAACTTCCTATTTAGTGATATAGAAATAGGGGAGTTGTTACTACAAATGTAAGAATAACCCATTTTTTTGGAGTCTAGGAAGTAGTAGTACACATGTGTCTCCACTAGATGGCGGTATAACCCCTACATTTCGCTGTTCTCCCAGCACACTGTATGATAGATCTCAGTAGCTCAGCAGCAGGACATAAATAAGATCTAGTGACAGGTTCCCTTTAGCTGCGCACACATAATGCCTGTATATTGCAGCAGGTGCTCTGCACATATAATATTTATGGGAACAGGCCTAATGCATCAGGCATTGTGGGTAATCCAGGCGTAATGGCGGGCGCTGGATGATCTACATTGGGAATGCTGAGATTAGCAGCGTAAGCACTTGGAGCATGTCTGCAGC
This sequence comes from Leptodactylus fallax, assembly GCA_947044405.1. NCBI lineage: Eukaryota > Metazoa > Chordata > Amphibia > Anura > Leptodactylidae > Leptodactylus > Leptodactylus fallax. The sequence continues at coordinate 831,402 of CAMRHE010000523.1, read as the reverse complement.
TTTCTACCGTGTGTGTAATTTCTGCTGATGCTGCGAGTATACAGGCCTGGCGGGCTCACGTACAGTCTCTGTATATACCTTACCCTGTACAAAAACAGCTAAATCAGTCCAAGGACCCTGCAAACAGCAGCATAAATCTCAGTGTTCTGCACCCATGAAATTGACTGGGGAAAGGTGGGGGGAAAATAGAACTTTGCTCTTGTGAATTCTGTTTTTAGGGGGTAATGTACTGGCACTATGTATAGGTGACGCCTGTCTGATGCTATGGGGTGCTCAGATGGTATTGTATATAGGAAGTAATGTGGTGGCACTGTTTATAGGGGACACTCGTCTGACACTTATGTATGGGGTGCTTATTTGGTATTGTTTATAGGAGGTAATGTGGTGGCACTGTTTATAGGGGACACTCAGCTGACACTTATGTATGGGGTGCTTATCTGTATTGTTTATAGGAGGTAATGTGGTGGCACTGTTTATAGAGGACACTCGTCTGACACTATTATATATGGGGTGCTTATCTGGTATTGTTTATAGGAGGTAATGTACTGGCACTATTTATAGGGGGACACTCAGCTGACACTTATGTATGGGGTACTTATCTGTATTGTTTATAGGAGGTAATGTATTGGCACTGTTTATAGGGGACACTCATCTGACACTATTATATATGGGGTGCTCAGATGGTATTATATATAGAAAGTAATGTGGTGGCACTGTTTATAGAGGACACTCGTCTGACACTTATGTATGGGGTGCTTATCTGGTATTGTTTATAGGAGGTAATGTAGTGGCACTATTTATAGGGGGACACTCAGCTGACACTTATGTATGGGGTGCTCAGATGGTATTATATATAGGAAGTAATGTGGTGGCACTGTTTATAGAGGACACTCGTCTGACACTTATATATGGGGTGCTTATCTGGTATTGTTTATAGGAGGTAATGTAGTGGCACTATTTATAGGGGGACACTCAGCTGACACTTATGTATGGGGTGCTTATCTGTATTGTTTATAGGAGGTAATGTGGTGGTACTGTTTATAGGGGAAACTCGTCTGACACTATTATGTATGGGCCACTTAGCTGGTAATGTTTTTAGTGGGTAATATACTGTTACTGTTTATAGAAACACTTTTCTGATACTGTTATGTGTGGGTTGCTCAGATGGTATTGTTTATAGGAGGTAATCTGGTGGTACTGTTTATAGTGGACACTCTTCTGACACTCATATATATAGGGCACTTAGCTGGTACTGTTTTTAGGGAGTAGTGCTCTGGCACTGTCTATCGGAGGCACTTGTCTGACACTGTTATGTATATGGTGCTCAGCTGGTATTGTTTATAGGAGGTAATGTGGTGGCACTTTATAGGGGACACTCGTCTGAAACTGTTATGTATGGGACACTGAGTTGGTACTGTTTTTAGGGAGTAATGTGGTGGCACTATTTATAGGGGACACTCATCTGACACTATTATGTGTGAAGTGGTTATCTGGTATTGTTTATAGGTGATGATGTGGTGGTATTGTTTATAGGGGGACACTCGTCTGATACTATTATGTATGGGGTGCTTATCTGTATTGTTTATAGGAGGTAATGTTGTGGTACTGTTTATAGGGGACACTTGTCTGATACTATTACGTATGGGCCACTTATGGGACAATTCATACAGGCCAATAAAGAAGGCCACATATGATGGAGACAACAACCTTTTGTCCTACTGCAGATGGGGCAGAGGGGAGAAGCTCCTGCTGCAGACAAACACAGGACAGTAAGGAGGAGACGCAGAGGGGACATTGTACACCTCACTTTACTGCGCATACGTGCCACACTGGGCACATGTAAAGTGTATTGACCTTGGGTTCACCAGCCGCAATGTGCATGTGCCAGAAAGTTAAAGTGGACCCCACTGAGCGGACTGTACCACTCTAGACCACCAGGGGTATTACAGGAATAGTACCACTGAAGTACACATATAGAAAATAGACAAAATGACTATGTAAAAAAAAACAAAAAAAAAACAACTATCGATGTGTTTCTTAAAAGTAAACCCAAGTCCACACTCACTATGAGCAGGAGCCAGTCTCCCGAAATGTCTTCATAGTCTTTGAACGTTGTAAGAATCGCTAGCACCAAACACCCGAGGACGATAAGGAACCTGAAATACAAGAAAATATCACATTTATAGATCAATGACCTTAAAGGGGCAGAACACATTAATAAGCTCCGCCTCTGAGTAACATTGGCTTTGTAGTCAGCATCTATAAGAGTTCTTTAATATTTGGATGTAGCAAATTTTGATACATGGTTTAGTAAATAAACAGTTGCAGCAAACTTTAACTTGACATATTAAAGACAGACACGTTAAAGCCTGACACTCTACACATCTGCATTATGCTTTTGTTTTTTACTATTTTCACTTATTTTTTCGGTGCATTGTGCAGTGTAGATAACATAATTTGAAGACTATGGAACCTGGAAACTGTCAGTAAGCTGCTGTTGACAGATCTATTATTCTTTGTGGGTGTATAGTGGTGACCCGCTGTGATTGGGCTCAGGGTCTCACTGGTGCAATGACAACTTAAAGGGGTTTTCTGAAGCCAATAATATGTGATGTCATTGCTGGAGGACTAGCGGAGACCACCCAAGTGGAGGATTGAGTAATCGGAGGATTTTATTGGTATGTTCTGGTTATTGTTTCTTTTTTAATTTTGAGCCATTCCCAAAAGAAACCAGGCCCTTCTGAAATTCTTTGCAGCACGTTACACTGACTTCTCACTACGCCTTCATGCAATTTTGCAACAAAATATTAAAATCATAATAAATCTCTGAATATTTTAAGGAATCTCAACCAAAGCCTTATAGGGGGGTTCTGGTAATTTTAGGTTATGCCTTCTGCAGTGGATTGTAGAATGAAGGACCCCCAAGGCAGCCACTCACTCAGTCAACAATTATGTAATGGTCCCCTCCGTGCCCAGCATGTAGTATAATGGCCCCCACACAGTAGAATGGCCCCTTCAGTACTGATGATCATTGCACTTGTAAAGTAAGGATGGTGCCCATGGCCGTGCACAGGCTCTTTTGCAGGGGTGGCAGCAGTGGCTGTCACTACAGTACATACCCCAGGGATAGCAGGCCGTACTTCTGGGGGTACTTGTACCACAAGTTGAGAACCACTGCTCTGGGGAACCCCGCATGTCCATGCGTTATATGGTCAACCCTTAGATATCAATGGGAACTGTGTAATACTTAAAGTTTATCTCCCATTTCATTATCTTTTTTATTTTTTTTGCTATTTTTTTGCTACCAACTGATCATTGGAGATTCTGGGCAGATTCCAAAACCATCGGCAATGCAGTTTAATGGAGCCGTGCTGTGTAAAAAATTGCAAATCTTGGCAAGCAAATCAACTTTTACACCATATGCAGATGAGCTATTTGGTGCTCACTCAGAAAGGCGATTATATTCAAGGAGCCTTTACAGTGTGTCCAGAAGGATCTTGCACTCTTTCTACTAAGGGGGGCGCTGCTGAGCAGCAATAGGTGGAGGCCACACACAAAAGCAGCTGCTCCAAGAGGAGAGGCTCATTATATCATGTACCGCCTCCTCAAGGAGGAGGACCTGTGGAGTTTAGGCAAACTGTGCCCCCCATTAGATACCCCTTTACTTACTTCCACACAGTAGAATGCCTCCTTAGTGCACACAGTATAATTTCCCCTTATTGGCCCACAAAACAGTATAAAGCCCCCACACAGTGTAAAGCCTCCATATTGTCCTAGCACCGTATATTCTCCTCCAAGTGCTCCATAGTATAATGCTCCCTTAGTTTCCTTAACACAGTATAATGCTTGCCTCAGCAGACCCACACAGCATGTTATCTCCTAAGTTGCCTCAGCATATCCACACAGTGTATTGTCCCTTAAGTGCACACACAGTATAATGCTCCCATATTGGCCCCAAAACAGTATAAAACACTCCACAAAGTGTAATGTCTCCTTAGTGCCCCCACACAGTCTAATGCCCCCTTGTATAATGCTTGCATCAGTGTGCCCGCACAGTATAGTTTACCTTAATTACACACACACAGTAAATTGTCCCCATAGTGGAACCCACACCGTATATTCTCCCCCGAGTAACCCCACACTATATGACTCCAAATTAGTGGCCTCCACACAGTATAATGTCCCCTTAGTGGCCTCCACACGGTATAGTGTCCTATTTTGCCCTCCACATTGTATAATGCCCCTTTATGCTCAAACACAGTATGATGCCTCTTTATGCCTCCATACAGGATAATGCCCCATATGCCACCCAAACAGAATATTGCCTTCTTTATGTCCACACAGAACAGGATGGCCACTTATGCTCCCTACACAGTATAATGCCCATTTATGTCCACGGGAGACAATAATGCCCAACTTATGCCCCTGCACAGTAGAATGTACCTTATTGACTGCTTATACGCCACACAGGATGATGCAGTCCAAAGACTCAGGGGTCATGTTATTTCACACAGAGAGATTGGATTGATATGAAAGACAGATAGATAGATAGATAGATAGGAGATAGATAGATAGATATATAGATAGATAGATAGATAGGAGATAGATAGATAGATAGATAGATAGATAGATAGGAGATAGATAGATAGATAGATAGATAGATAGATAGATAGATAGATAGGAACTTATTTTAATTTACAGTTTCCAAACAGGATTTGACTCATTAACTCAACTACATTTGGAATCATTACCGCCTGTCAGTGAATCAGCACCTCATTTACTACAGTGTGTCATTCTAGAGCCTTTTGGGATTCCTGTCAAGGTTTGTTAGTGATCTCTCCAATTAACTCAGCAACACACAAGAGAACAAGGAGACAATCAGCAAACTCCTATACATCTGCCACATCACAATGGTGAAGAGGAAATATTACCTGATACTAAATGTGATCATGAAGTCATCATGAATACAAAATATAGTAGTTATATTCTTGTACATAGGGGGCAGTATTATAGTAGTTATATTCTTGTACATAGGAGCAGTATTATAGTAGTTATATTCTTGCACATAGGAGCAGTATTATAGTAGTTATATTCTTGTACATAGGGGCAGTATTATAGTAGTTATATTCTTGTACATAGGAGCAGTATTATAGTAGTTATATTCTTGTACATAGGAGCAGTATTATAGTAGTTATATTCTTGTACATAGGAGCAGTATTATAGTAGTTATATTCTTGTACATAGGAGCAGTATTATAGTAGTTATATTCTTGTACATAGGAGCAGTATTATAGTAGTTATATTCTTGTACATAGGAGGTCGTATTATAGTAGTTATATTCTTGTACATAGGAGCAGTATTATAGTAGTTATATTCTTGTACATAGGGGCAGTATTATAGTAGTTATATTCTTGTACATAGGAGCAGTATTATAGTAGTTATATTCTTGTACATAGGAGCAGTATTATAGTAGTTATATTCTTGTACATAGGAGCAGTATTATAGTAGTTATATTCTTGTACATAGGAGGTAGTATTATAGTAGTTATATTCTTGTACATAGGAGGCAGTATTATAGTAGTTATATTCTTGTACATAGGAGCAGTATTATAGTAGTTATATTCTTGTACATAGGAGCAGTATTATAGTAGTTATATTCTTGTACATAGGGGGCAGTATTATAGTAGTTATATTCTTGTACATAGGAGCAGTATTATAGTAGTTATATTCTTGTACATAGGAGCAGTATTATAGTAGTTATATTCTTGTACATAGGAGCAGTATTATAGTAGTTATATTCTTGTACATAGGAGCAGTATTATAGTAGTTATATTCTTGTACATAGGAGTAGTATTATAGTAGTTATATTCTTGTACATAGGAGCAGTATTATAGTAGTTATATTCTTGTACATAGGAGGTCGTATTATAGTAGTTATATTCTTGTACATAGGAGCAGTATTATAGTAGTTATATTCTTGTACATAGGAGCAGTATTATAGTAGTTATATTCTTGTACATAGGAGGTAGTATTATAGTAGTTATATTCTTGTACATAGGAGGCAGTATTATAGTAGTTATATTCTTGTACATAGGAGCAGTATTATAGTAGTTATATTCTTGTACATAGGAGCAGTATTATAGTAGTTATATTCTTGTACATAGGAGCAGTATTATAGTAGTTATATTCTTGTACATAGGAGCAGTATTATAGTAGTTATATTCTTGTACATGGGAGGCAGTATTATATTAGTTATATTCTTGTTATTATTGTAGCTTATATATACCGTGTTTCTCCAAAAATAAGACCTACCCCGAAAATAAGCCCTAGCTAATTTAACCCCTTCCCTGACCGCGGGCATTGCTAAGTGCGACCTCTGCGCTCCCCCACCCCCCTGCAGTCCCTAGGGCAGGTCCCCACCCCCTATAGCTACTATACCGGGTCTCCTTGTACAGCAGAGACCCGCAGATAATGCCCGCGATCAGTATGCCAGTCCATGCCCCCCCCCCCCCCCCTCCAAATCAATCCCCTAAAGCAGAGAAGCTATCCCCGGGGCCGGTCCCTACCGGCCCGTACCTTTCACGTTGCAGGCCAGCTCCCGTGCGGCGAGATCGCAGGAGCCGACCCGTTCCTTTGACAGCAGGGAGCGTAATGACCAGCTTTATTAGTAATATAAATAATCTCCCCACTTTAACTAGAATACACATAAAAATAAAATATTACTGTGAAACACATACACATTAGGTATCCCTGTGTCCGAAAACGCCCACTCTACAAACTTATAAAAATATTTTACCTGTATAGTGAATGCCGTAGCGAAAAAAAAAGATCAAAAGTGCTGAACTGCTGTTTTTTCGCTGTTTCACCTCTGATAAAAGTTGAAATAAAAAGCGATCAAATGTGTGATTGTTGTTCATGGAAAAAAATTAAGACCTACCCCGAAAATAAGCCCTAGCCCTTTTTTTGGAGAAAAAAATAACATAAGACCCTGTCTTATTTTCGGAGAAACACGGTATATATATATTCATTCTATACTGGACACAGAGTTGGCAGTTTATCAGTTTTAATCCCATAGACATGGTAGTAAAATATATCAAATAAAATATTCTACACAAAATATGTGTGAACAACAATCCTTGTGAAGCCGGCCTAACCCAAGAAATGGAAAGTTCCTTCCTATGTGCCTCACTGTTTTCATGGTTCCCTCCTATACTCTAGGCCTTGAGCACTGCGGAGAGACTTCTATATGTGAATGTATGTTCTGTGTATTATTAGATATTATATTGAAATGTCAGACTTATTTCTTACTATTTATATACAGTAATACCACGTACATTCGCGAGGTTAGGTTACAGAGCGGGTCGCGGATCGCGAGGAATCGCGAATGTTTGGTACAAGCGCTTAGAAGCGCTTACAATGCCGATTTCTAATGTTTAACCCCTAAATATCAATAAACTTTACCCTAAAGTATACCGTACAGTACTGTATATTAATACATTCATTCATTTTTCTTATACACTCACAGTAAAATGAAACTAATTACCGGGTACGTAACGAACAGGACGCTACTACCCAATAGCGAAGGTGTTTTTTTTAATTAAATTTCACAGATCTGAAAAAAAAGAGCAAAATCTATATATGTTAGTTGCCAAAAAAATATCGCGAATCTGTGAATTCGCAAATTCGGAAACGCGAGTGTACGAGGTATTACTGTATATCTAGAAAACAGACATAAAATGTCAAGAAATACTTATATACAATACAACCACATATTGCTTAAATAATACCACTGCACAATATTACTTCCATACAGTACACAGATAATACTGCCACATAAAACATTTACCTTGGCGACCCAATACTGCAATTAAATGCCCCAAAATGATACAACCATACAATGTGTGGATAAAATTTCTATTAGGTGTCTACATAATACGGCATGTACAGTACACATGCATATAATACCGCCATACAGTGTCCAAAAAATACTGCTATGTACAGCTCAGATTTTTTTACGCATATTCAAATTAACCTGCAAATGCAATAGGGGTGGGTTCATTTTATCTACACATGCCTATGGTATGGAAAGTCATTTTTTAGAATACTTCTTAAAGGAATTCTCCACTTTGTCTCACAAAATTAAAACATTCCACAGCTTATATATTGGTTTACTTTTATTCTGCTTTTTAATAATGTAAAGTTCTCTGATCTCTGATATTCACTGGTTTCCTTCTGTCAAGCTAAAAAGTGCATTGTGGAAGATCAGCTGAGGCAGTGACTATTGTTGGGTCACATGACTGTCTGTGGGAGGAGCTACAGGTAGATTCCTACTGACTTTTTACTCTTACTTTGGTTGTGGATGGAGAAGAAGATAACACATAGCTTCAAATCAGCAGAAAATAATTCAGAGAAAACGTTACAAAAATGTACAACTTCTTATGTTAATATCAATCAACTTTATTTTGTACCGTAAAAATAAGTACTTATTTTTTTTTCAAAAGTGGAGATCTCTCATAAAGTGGACAATGTATAGCCTAGATGCTCATAAATAAGGAGGAAGTGACAGTTTAAAGGGATGGCACAGCTGTAGACCTGCGATACCCAGTTGGAAGAATCTAGCTGTATATATATATATATGTATATATATATATATATATATATATACAGTATGTATATCACTATTCGCCATTGACACAGTGAAAGTTATCAGGACATTGCAGGTTGCACTCCCACACACAATGACAACGATGATAAAACCACTCGGCTGCACAGGCCTGGTTGTCATAGCTACACCAGAAACTTTTCAGAAGGTTGAGATTGCGAATACGTTGTCTGTCCATAGAATGTGAGATGAAAAGCCGACGCATCAATAATGTCGCCCAGCTTTCTCTAGTTATGTCCTTAGCAGACAAGATTTCTATGGGTAACACAGAAAGAAAGACAAATTCTTCGAAACATTTATGTAGGATAAGTCACGTCTATAACACCGCCCAGTCCAACCCAATCTCACCCAATCCTTTTGCATCCCTATTCAGTAAGGGTCCTGCTTTGTATAACACACAGTGGTGAAGCCTCCTAAGTGCCCCACACACAGTATATTGCCCACTTAGGGTTCCCACACAGTATAATGCCCCCCTTAGTGCACCCATATTCTATAATGTCACCTTAGTGTCCCACACAATATAATACTCCATCCTCATACCCCCACACAGTTTTTTTTTTTTTTTTCCAAGATGGCGCCGCTGGAGTGGCAGCCTGTTTCAGCAGCTCTGAGTCTCTCTCTTATTTTTCTTTCTTTGTCTTGTCTTTTATCTCTCTACTTAAGGGACTTTGCACTATGAAGAAACACACAAAGACTTGGAATTGGACCTTTGTGATACTTTTTTGTTTTTATCTGTCTTTTTTGTCTTTTTGTTCTGCTTGAAATGGGAACTATTGTGTCTGCAGACAATTCTTTTGTCTACTCCAGGGAGAAACTTTTGCAGCTCAGAGACACAGCAGGGCTGCTTACCATTTGCCCAGACATCACCCAAGAGCTCTGGAGAAGGAATAGGAGGAGGGGGTGCAGAGCTGGAATTCTTCAGAGGATTAAAAAGAGACATTTCAGACCAGCGCTCCCCTCCATCATTATGGGCAATGTGAGATCTCTTGCAAACAAGATGGACGAACTAACAGCGCTCACCAGGCATCATCAGGAGTTTCGGGTGTGCAGCATGATGCTACTTACAGAGACTTGGCTCACTGAAATTACTCCTGACCCTCTGGTCTCCTTGGATGGTTTTAAACTCCTTCGGGCAGACAGAACAAGGGAGAGCGGTAAGAGGAAAGGAGGAGGACAAGCAATGTTTGTGAATGATAGATGGTGTAATCCTAGGCACATTGTGATTAAGGAGCAAACTTGCTGTAAAGACATTGAACCCTTAGCTATGAGTAGAAGACCTTTCTATCTATCAAGGGAACTATCGCATGTCATCGTGATAGCTGCATATGTCCCCCCCTCTGCGAAAGCTGACGATGCCTGCGAGGTCCTACAAGCCACAGTGAGCCATTTGCAGTTGAAACACCCCCAGGCTCTCTTTCTTGTGTCTGGAGACTTCAACCATGTCTCTCCATCATCCACACTGCCCAGTTTCACACAATATGTAACCTGCCACACAAGAGACAACAAAACACTGGACTTGTTCTTTGCCAACGCGAGAGAGGCATATAACTCATCAGCCCTACCGCCCCTGGGAAGATCGGATCACAACCTAGTACATCTCCGACCTGTGTACAAGCCACTTGTACGTAGAGAACCAGCTGTCACCCGCACAGTGAGGATATGGTCCGAGGAGAGTGATGAGGCTCTGAGGGATTGTTTTGACACAACCGCATGGGAAGTTCTGCAGGATTCTCATGGAGAAGACATAGAAGGACTCACACACTGCATAACGGACTACATTAATTTTTGTGTGGACAACACAGTACCCACAAAAGTGGTGAGGTGCTTCTCCAACAACAAACCATGGATTAACTCTGATATAAAAACACTACTTAAGGAGAAAAAGATGGCATTCAGGACAAGAGATAAGGAGGGGTTGAGGGAGGTACAAAAGGAGCTGAGGCATCAAATCAGGCAGGGAAAAGCCAGTTATAGGAAAAAGATGGAAAAGCAAATGGAAAGAAAAGACATAAGGGGGGGTCTGGGAGGGTCTTAAGTCAATTTCGGGGCATAAACAGTCTGCCTGCCAGATTGAGGCAGATGTTAATTGGCTTAATGAACTAAACCTATTCTTCAACAGATTTGATCACACACCAGCTCCTCCCACCCCAGCATGTCCTTCAGTTCCCCCCACCACAATGACTTCACCCCATGCGGCTACTTCCCAACAGACCAGTAAATCCAGAAATCCGTCTTTATCTGACCACAGTCTGACCTTCACACGGGCCCAGGTGAGGAAGGAGATGAAAAAGATCAAGGCGAGGAAAGCCGCAGGGCCAGATGACATCAGTGCAAGGCTAATTAAGACTTGTGGGGTCCAGCTGTGTGGTATAATTACATATATGTATAATATGAGCCTGAGGCAGGAAATAGTCCCTGAATTATGGAAATCTTCTTGTGTAGTACCAGTTCCAAAGAAACCTCACCCTATGGACCTCAATGACTACAGACCTGTAGCACTGACATCCCACTTGATGAAGATCTTAGAGAGATTGGTTCTCACACATCTCCGCCTTCTAGTGAGCCCCGCTATGGACCCTCTCCAGTTTGCTTATCGACCGGGCATTGGGGTAGATGATACCATCATCCACCTTCTGCACAGGGCTCTGTCTCACCTGGAGAAACCAGGGAACACGGTGAGAATAATGTTCTTTGATTTCTCCAGTGCTTATAACACCATACAGCCGGGGCTACTGCGAGACAAGCTGGGCCTTGCTGGAGTGGACCACCACCTCTCCAACTGGATCCTAGACTACCTCACAAATCGACCTCAATACGTGAGAGCCCAAGACTGTGTGTCAGGTACCGTGATCTGTAATACAGGGGCACCTCGGGGTACAGTTCTTGCCCCTTTCCTCTTCACACTGTACACTGCAGATTTTAGGTGCTCTCATCTAGCTGCTACCTACAGAAGTATTCTGACGACTCTGCAATAGTAGGCCTCATCACAGATGATGATGACAGGGAGTACAGAGAACTGAACCGGGATTTTGTGGACTGGTGCCACCGGAACCACCTGAAGATTAACGCGGGGAAGACCAAGGAGATGGTGGTGGACTTCCGTAAATGTTGATGCCCTCCTAAACCAGTGGACATCCTGGGGACGGGCATCGAGATTGTGAACACCTATAAGTACCTGGGTTTTCACCTTAATAATAAGCTGAACTGGGCAGATCATATGGAGGTCCTGTACAGGAAGGGCCACAGCAGGCTGTACCTGCTTAGGAAGCTGAGAGCCTTTGGAATCCGGGGGACACTTCTTAGGACTTTCTTCAACTCGGTAGTGGCATCAGCCATCTTCTTTGGAGTGGCCTGCTGGGGGAGCAGTATATCAACCAGGGACAGAAATAAACTTGACAAGCTGATTAGAAGGGCCAGCTCTGTCCTGGGGAGCCCACTGGACCCAGTGCAGGTGGTGGGTGACAGAAGGATACTGTCCGTGGTGAGCTCCATGCAGAAGAAGAAGTCCTATCCCATGCATGAGACTGTGATAGCGCTGGGCAGTACTGTCAGTGACCGACTGCTCCACCCTAGGTGTGAGAAGGAGCGCTATCGGAAGTCTTTCCTCCCCACCGCGGTCAGGCTGTACAACCAACACCGACCTAAGCGGAGATCATTACATACAGAGAACTGAAATATCTCTCTGCCTGTTAAATCCCCCCCCCCCCTCCTCTGCTACTTCCTATCTGTCTGTCGGCTATCAAAGTAATGCCTCTTACCTTGGAACATTCCTGTACATGTTGTATTTGTATTTGTATCTGCTTATCTTATCTTTGCTGCTGTAACACACTGAATTTCCCCATTGTGGGACTATTAAAGGACTATTATTATTATTATTATTATTATTATTATTATTTTAATGTTCCCTTTGTGCTCTCACACAATATAACTGCACCCTTAGTGACCCTACACAGTATGATGCCCGCTTAGTGCCCTGACACAGTATAATGCCCCCTTATGACCGTACGCAGTATACTGTGCCCTTGTGGCCCACTCACAATATCATATATCCTTGTGGCATCCACACAGTAAAATGTCCCTTATCTGCCCACACAGTATAATGCTTCCCCTAGCGTCCCACACAGCATAATTCCCCATTACACCCACAAAGTATAATATTTTATAAGTGCTCCTACACTGTGTAATGCTCCCTTAGTTTCCCGCATACAATAAAATGCCCCCTTAGTGTCCCACATACAATATAATGCCACTGTTACCTCCAACACAGTATAATGCTCCCTAAGGGCTCACACACAGTGTAATGTCCCATTAATGCCCTCAAACAGTATAATTCCATCCTTAGTGACTCCACACAGTATAATGCCAACTTCTGTCCCCCACACAGTATAATGTTCCCTAAGTTCTTACACACAGTATAATGTCCCCTTAGTGTATCCACACAGTTCAAACCCCTTTAGTGTCCTATGCACAGTATAATTCCCTCATGTGGCCCCCCACATAGTACAATGCTCACTTTAGTGCCCCCATACAGTATAATCCCCCGAGTGACCACCACACATTATAATGCCCACAGTGGCCCCCACTCAGTGTAATACCTGCTTTGTATCTTCACACAGTATAATGCCCCTCCATGTAGCCCCCACATACAGTAGTATAAAAGCCCCTAGAGACCCCACAGAGTATACTGCCCCAGTGGATCCCACACAGTATAATGAGGACACAGATAAAGTTGAATTTTTTTTATAAAAAAAAAAAAAAGCATGATTAGTTTTTATAAAAAAAAAAAAAAAAAAAAAAAAAAAAAAAAAAATAGCTTTTTTTTCTTTAATAAACAAAACCGACAGAGAAGAAAAAAAAAAAAGAAAAGAGGAGAGACCCACCGAGGTGACAGAAAAAAAACAAAAAAAAAAAAAAAAAAAGGAAAAAAAAAAAAAAAAAATAAAAATTTAAATTTTTTTTTTTTTATTTTTTTTAAAAACAACAACAAAAACAAAAAAATTATATTTATATTACTTCTCCCCCCCTCCCCCCCCCCTTCCTCTCCCCTCTTTCCCCCCCCTTTTTTTCTCGGAGGGACCACCCCTGTTTTGTTTCCCCCCCCCCCCCCCCCCCCCCCCCGCCCCCCCCCCCCTTCCCCCCCCCCCCCCCCCCCCCCCCCTGGCTTACCGTTTGGCCCCCCTACCCCCTGAAGTTTTTTGCTTTTAACAAAATTTATTCCCTTACGTCCTACAGCAGCACAATATGGGATATTTCTCCCCCTGTGTGTTGTTTAGGACAGGTGGAACTTTTAATTAGCATAAAAATGTGCTTACTAACCTGCCCTATAAGAGGGCACGAGAGACCTCCCTCACCTGTGTTTTTTTCTGTCCTGTGTGGGACAGGTGGAGGAGGTCTCTTGTGACCTCTCTAGAGATAAGGGGTTTTTTCTTACCTTGAGGTGGTCGTTCCTTCTGTTGCCGGCTTGCGTCCGTTCTTCTCAGCGCTTCTGTCGGTAAATCTTCGGCCGGCGGTAGGCTTCGGCCTACCCGGAGAGTACGTCGGACTTTGCGACGGCCGGAACCCTTCTCTGTGTCCGGGTTCCCGTGTGGACGGATTTCGCCGGACTCCTTCGCGCCTACTTCCGGTTCTCGGAAAAAAGTGCGGTAAGTTTGGAAATTTAAAATTTAAAGGCAAAATATAGAATTGATTTTTGCTGCTTGTTGTTTGAGCCTCTGACTTAGGCTTTTGCTCCTCTATGTTTCATTATGGCATTTGACCCATTTTGGTGCTATAAAAATCAGGAAGGTAAGTAATATTTATTTATTCTTGTTCATATATTATATGAATGGTCGATTCATATCGCTGTCCTTGCTGCATGATTTCCTATGAATTTTTTCATTGTGGATTAGTTTTGTGTTTGGCTCCGCCTCCACTTATGGTTGCCTTTAAAATGTCCCATAGTCCATTTGGGTTGGGCTGTGATTTTCTGGCTCTCCTATTGCTAAGGAGTAGGATTCTCCTCTGTGATTCAGAGATTACCCTATTTGACTATTGTGTGTGCTGTTGCTACATTCTTTGCGACGACCGACCTCCTTAAGGTACCCCCCTCTTTCTGGTTCTGGTTGCGGTTTGTATTATTGGTATTGTTATTGTCTGTGATTTTTTGTGGTCTTTTTAGATGTCTTCTTCTACTTCTGGCTCTGGTGATGGAGATTTTAGGAGGATGAAATCCTCCAAGTGTAAACATTTAACCTGTTTAGATTGTAAGACTCCCTTGCCTGACGGCTATGAATTCACCCGCTGTCGCCAGTGTCGTGGCCCCCCTTCTGAGGAGCCATCCATACGTGAGGTTGTGACATGGGTGAAAGAATACATGGAGGACTCTCTCAAAGAGATCCGGAATTCTATCTCCCAGATTGCTAAGAGACCACGTCTTGAAAAACATCCTCTCTTGCGGGTCTCGGATGAAGATTTTCAGGTTGTGGATGAAACTTTGTCTTCTGATGACTCCGCTGAAGATACCAGCAGACCTCTCTTCCCACTCGAGAAAGTCAATAGGCTGCTGAAGTCCATCCGGTCTAAAGAAAGGTATTTTTTTGGGGGGGCCCCCACGTCCACCTATAGAGGGCCTAGGGTCTTCCAAGTGGACGAGACATTAAGAAAGTTAATGTCTTCAGAGTGGGGAGAAGGTTTGGGGGTTTATTCAGAGGGGCCCCGTTTTTCTAGTTCCAAAGCCAGCAGGCAGATGGAGGATGATTATAGATCTGAGGTATCTAAACCGTTTCATCAGAAAAAAACGGTTCCGCATGGAAACCATAAGCTCAGTTTCTTCTTTTCTTCTCCAGGGCGACGTTTTTGTCACCCTAGATCTGAAGGACACTTATTTGCACGTGCCAATTTACCCTCCGCACAGGAAGTTCCTAAGGATTGCGGTTATAGATTCCGGCCACAGGAAGCATTATCAGTTCTCGGCCCTCCCTTTCGGGATCTCCTCGGCTCCCCACACCTTTACCAAGGTGGTAGCTCCCATAGTAGCCGCCCTCAGGCTTCAGGGACTCTTTGTGGTCCCTTATTTAGACGACTGGCTGATAAAAGCCCAGTCAGTGTCTGTTCTGCTCCAGCATTTACAGATTGCCATATCCCTGCTTCAAAGCCTGGGATGGCTCATAAATTGGGAGAAGTCAGAAGTCGTCCCCTCAACCAAAAGGAAGTTTCTTGGTTACTTCCTAGATTCAGACCGGCTGGAAATCTACTTGGCAACTGCAAGGAAAAAGAAATTAATTACAGCGGTTCGGCAACTTTTCAGGAGGCCGAGAGCGTCCATCAGAACTTTGATGAAAATCCTAGGTCTGATGTCATCTTCCATCATGGCGGTTCCTTGGGCCTTATGGCATCTACGTCCTCTTCAGATGGAAATCCTAGGAATTTGGGATCGCTCTCTGCCCGGTCTCAACAGGAGGATTCGACTCTCCCCCAGGACCCGTCTTTCTCTCAGATGGTGGTTGCACCTCAAGGACGGAAGGTCCACGGTCCAACCTCGTTGGACCCTGTTGACTACAGATGCATCCCTTACGGGATGGTGAGCCCATCTGGACGGAAACTCCATAAAGGGAGTCTGGAGCGCTCCAGAAGGAAGGACGTCGTCCAACTGGAAGGAGCTCAGAGCTGTGTACCGTGCCTTACTCCATTTCTCTCCTCTTCTCAAGGGAAGAGCAGTCAGGATTCACTTGGACAACATGACGACGGTATTATATGTGAACAGACAGGGAGGCACCAGATCATCATCCCTCCTCAGGGAGGCAGATCTGATTTTTTCCTGGGCAGAGGAAAATCTGACCCATCTATCCGCGGTTCACATCAAGGGCTCTCTGAACTCAGTAGCGGATCGGTTGAGTCGGGGTCATGCCGTATCAGGAGAATGGTCACTCAATCCAGAAGTGTTTCATCAGATTACCCTGAAATACGGTCTACCGGAGATAGACCTCATGGCAACCCGACTCAATGCCAAGGTGGAGACGTTCTGTTCCCTGTACCAGGAGGACAATCCCTTGGCAGTGGATGCCCTGTCCATCCCTTGGAGGTCCAGGCTGTCATACATTTTCCCTCCAATTCCTATGATACCCAGAGTATTGATGAAAATAAGACAGGACCAAGCCTCTGTAATAGCCATCATTCCATTCTGGCCAAAAAGAGCTTGGTTTTCCCAGCTCATGGTGATGAGTCGAGGGATATATTGGAGGCTTCCCCCCACCCAGAACCTGGTTTCCCAAGGATCACTGAAGTGCCAGGATCTGAGGAGATTCAACCTGACAGCCAGGAGGTTGACCAGTCCCTACGAATGTATAGAGGACTGTCAGAAGCCGTCCTGAAGACGCTTTCCTGTGCTAGAGCTGAATCCACCAAAAGGAATTACCAGAGGACGGCTAAGATTTTTTTGGAGTGGTGCTCCAAAAGAGGCGTTGATAATCTAATCCTTTGACTTCTGATGTTTTGGATTTTTTTTCAGGATGGCTTGGACAGGGGCCTTGCCCCTGCTACTTTAAAGGAACAGGTATCGGCTTTATCCGCCCACTTAAACAGACGGTTGTCCCAGGATTCCCTGGTTGCAAGATTCTTTAAAGGAACGGCGAGGCTGAAACCTGCGGTATCTTCTCCTATTCCCCAATGGGACCTTGCGACGGTCCTTTCAGGCCTTTGTGGTCCTCCTTTTGAACCTCTGGAAGCTACGGAGCTAAAATTTTTAGCCTTTAAAACTACTTTTTTGTTAGCCATCACATCTGCCAAAAGGGTAGGAGAACTACAGGCGCTCTCCTCCAAAGAACCTTATATTGTATTTTTTTTCGGATAGGGTCCACCTTAGGTTTTTGCCTGGCTTTATCCCTAAGGTTCCTTCACGTAATAACTATAATCAATTGATTTCTATGCCTGTTTTCCTTCCGGATCCATCCTCAGAAGAGGAGTTTAAACTTCATACTTTGGATGTGGTGAGGTGTCTGCGAATTTACTTATCGCGGACACAATCTTTCAGGAGAGCTGAAAATCTCCTAGCCAATATGTATGGTAAAGACAGAGGTCTTAATGCTTCCAGACCCTCCTTGTCCAGATGGATTAAGGAGGCAATCAAAATTTCTTTCATTGCTCAAGGGTTGCTTCCTCCAGTTTTTTGTACAGCCCATTTGACCAGGGCTGTGTCGACTTCTTGGGCTGAGAAATGCTCGCTTCCACTGGATCAAATTTGTGCGGCTGCTTCTTGGTCATCCCAGCTGACTTTCGTCAAACACTATCGTTTGGATGTCCGCAGTTCCGAGGCGACTGCCTTTGGCCAGACAGTTTTTGAGGTTGTAAGGCGAGGAAACCCTCCCTAGGGGAATTACTTGCTATATCCCCATATTGTGCTGCTGTAGGACGTAAGGGAATCGTTGATTATATTGTTAATCTGTTTTCCCTTAGTCCTAACAGCAGCACAAGGCTTCCCTCCCTAAAATCTTGTTTCTTTTACTTTATAATTTACACAGGTGAGGGAGGTCTCTCGTGCCCTCTTATAGGGCAGGTTAGTAAGCACATTTTTGTGCTAATTAAAAGTTCCACCTGTCCTAAACAACACACAAGGGGAGAAATACCCCATATTGTGCTGCTGTTAGGACTAAGGGAAAACAGATTAACAATATAATCAACGATTGGGGGGGGAGCTCACCTCACCACTGTTGTTCCTCTTCCTCCTGTTATCTCTACCCCCGCCGGCCCCCCCCCCCCCCCCCCCGGCCCGGGCCCCCCCCCCCCCCCCCCCGCAGGGGGGGGGGGCGGCCGCCCGCCCGCAGGAGGAGAACACCACACACCGCTGTCCTTTCCCCCCCCCCCCCACACGGGGGGTGGGGTTGTTTTTTTTTTTTTCACCTCCTTTCCTTGGGGGGGGGGGGGGGGGGGGGGTTTTTTTTTTTTGCCCCCACTTTTTAGTGGGCAGAAAAACAAAGACTTTTTTTTTTCTTACTCCTCCCCCCCCCCCCCTCTGGGGTTTTTTTTTTTTTTTTTGTTTTGTTTTGTTTTTCTCCCCCCCCCCCCCCGGGGGGGGGGGCCGCGTTTTTTTGCCCCCCCCCCCCCCCGGGGGGGGGGCGGCCCTGTTTTGCCCCCCCCCCGTGTGGGGGGGGGTTGCTCCTGGTGGCCCCCCGGGGGCGCCCCCCCCTGTCCGGGGGGGGGGCCCCCCCTTTTTTGGGGGGGTCTCGCCCCTGGGGTGTTGCCACCTATGTGTTGGGGGGCTCCAGTCCTTAGGGGGCTGCCGCCTGTGTCCTGGGAGAAGTCTGGTCCCTGGGGGGCTGCCGCCTGTGTGCTGAGGGGGTCCGGTCCCTGGGGGGCTGCCGCCTGTGTACTGAGGGGGTCCGGTCCCTGGGGGGCTGCCGCCTGTGTGCTGGGAGAAGTCTGGTCCCTGGGGGGCTGCCACCTGTGTGCTGGGAGAAGTCTGGTCCCTGGGGGGGCTGCCGCCTGTGTGCTGGGAGAAGTCTGGTCCCTGGGGGGGCTGCCGCCTGTGTGCTGGGAGAAGTCCGGTCCCTGGGGCGGCTGCCGCCTGTGTGCTGGGAGAAGTCTGGTCCCTGGGGGGCTGCCGCCTGTGTGCCGAGGGGGTAGGGTCCCTGTGTGGCTGCCGCCTGTGTGCCGAAGGGCTGCCGCCTGTGTGCCGAGGGGGTCCGGTCCCCGGGGGGCTGCCGCCTGTGTGCCGAGGGGGGTCCGGTCCCCGGGGGGCTGCCGCCTGTGTGCCGAGGGGGTCCGGTCCCCGGGGGGCTGCCGCCTGTGTTCCGAGGTGGTCCGGTCCCCGGGGGGCTGCTGCCTGTGTGCTGAGGGGGTCCGGTCCCTGGGGGGCTGCCGCCTGTGTGCTGAGGGGGTCCGGTCCCCGGGGGGCTGCCGCCTGTGTGCTTGGAGAAGTCTGGTCCCTGGGGGGCTGCCGCCTGTGTGCTGGGAGAAGTCTGGTCCCTGGGGGGGCTGCCGCCTGTGTGCTGGGAGAAGTCTGGTCCCTGGGGGGGCTGCCGCCTGTGTGCTGGGAGAAGTCCGGTCCCTGGGGGGCTGCCGCCTGTGTGCTGGGAGAAGTCCGGTCCCTGGGGGGGCTGCCGCCTGTGTGCTGGGAGAAGTTCGGTCCCTGGGGGGGCTGCCGCCTGTGTGCTGGGAGAAGTCCGGTCCCTGGGGGGCTGCCGCCTGTGTGCTGGGAGAAGTCCGGTCCCTGGGGGGGCTGCCGCCTGTGTGCTGGGAGAAGTCTGGTCCCTGGGGGGCTGCCGCCTGTGTGCCGAGGGGGTAGGGTCCCTGTGTGGCTGCCGCCTGTGTGCCGAAGGGCTGCCGCCTGTGTGCCGAGGGGGTCCGGTCCCCGGGGGCTGCCGCCTGTGTGCCGAGGGGGCCCGGTCCCCGGGGGGCAGCCGCCTGTGTGCCGAGGGGGTCCGGTCCCCGGGGGGCTGCCGCCTGTGTTCCGAGGTGGTCCGGTCCCCGGGGGGCTGCCGCCTGTGTGCCGAGGGGGTCCGGTCCCCGGGGGGCTGCCGCCTGTGTGCCGAGGGGGTCCGGTCCCCGGGGGGCTGCCGCCTGTGTTCTGAGGTGGTCCGGTCCCCGGGGGGGGGGGCTGCCGCCTGTGTGCCGAGGGGGGTCCGGTCCCCGGGGGGCTGCCGCCTGTGTGCCGAGGGGGTCCGGTCCCCGGGGGGCTGCCGCCTGTGTGCCGAGGGGGTCCGGTCCCCGGGGGCTGCCGCCTGTGTGCCGAGGGGGTCCGGTCCCTGGTGGGCTGCCGCCTGTGTGCCGAGGGGGTGCGGTCCCCGGGGGGCTGCCGCCTGTGTGCCGAGGGGGTGCGGTCCCCGGGGGGCTGCCGCCTGTGTGCCGAGGGGGTCCGGTCCCTTGGGGGCTGCCGCCTGTGTGCCGAGGGGGTCCGGTCCCCGGGGGGCTGCCACCTGTGTGCTGAGGGGGTCCGGTCCCCGGGGGCCTGCCACCTGTGTGCTGAGGGGGTCCGGTCCCCGGGGGTTGCCGCCTGTGTGCCGAGGGGGTCCGGTCCCTGGGGGGCTGCCACCTGTGTGCTGAGGGGTCCGGTCCCCGGGGGTTGCCGCCTGTGTGCTGAGGGGGTCCGGTCCCCGGGGGGCTGCCACCTGTGTGCTGAGGGCCCGGGGGGCTGCCGCCTGTGTGCTGAGGGGGTCCGGTCCCCGGGGGGCTGCCGCCTGTGTGCTGAGGGCCCGGGGGGCTGCTGCCTGTGTGCTGAGGGGGTCCGGTCCCCGGGGGGTGGCTGCCTGTGTGCTGAGGGGGTCCGGTCCCCGGGGAGCTGCCGCCTGTGTGCTGAGGGGTCCGGTCCCCGGGGGGGGGCTGCCGCCTGTGTGCTGAGGGCCCGGGGGTTGCCACCTGTGTGCTGAGGGGGGTCCGTTCCCCGGGGAGCTGCCGCCTGTGTGCTGAGGGGGTCTGGTCTCCGGAGGGCTGCCGCCTGTGTGCTGAGGGGGGTCCGGTCCCCGGGGGGCTGCCGCCTGTGTGCCGAGGGGGTCTGGTCCCCGGTGGGCTGCCGCCTGTGTGCCGAGGGGGTGCGGTCCCCGGGGGGGCTGCCACCTGTGTGCCGAGGGGGTGCGGTCCCCGGGGGGCTGCCGCCTGTGTGCCGAGGGGGTCCGGTCCCTTGGGGTCTGCCGCCTGTGTGCTGAGGGGGGTCCGGTCCCCGGGGTTGCCGCCTGTGTGCTGAGGGGGTCCAGTCCCCGGGGGGCTGCCGCCTGTGTGCTGAGGGCCCGGGGGCTGCCGCCTGTGTGCTGAGGGGGTCCGGTCCCCGGGGAGCTGCCGCCTGTGTGCTGAGGGGGTCTGGTCCCCGGTGGGCTGCCGCCTGTGTGCCGAGGGGGTGCGGTCCCCGGGGGGGCTGCCACCTGTGTGCCGAGGGGGTCCGGTCCCTTGGGGGCTGCCGCCTGTGTGCTGAGGGGGTCCGGTCCCCGGGGGTTGCCGCCTGTGTGCTGAGGGGGTCCAGTCCCCGGGGGGCTGCCGCCTGTGTGCTGAGGGCCCGGGGGGCTGCCGCCTGTGTGCTGAGGGGGTCCGGTCCCCGGGGAGCTGCCGCCTGTGTGCCGAGGGGGTCTGGTCCCCGGTGGGCTGCCGCCTGTGTGCCGAGGGGGGTGCGGTCCCCGGGGGGGCTGCCACCTGTGTGCCGAGGGGGTGCGGTCCCCGGGGGGCTGCCGCCTGTGTGCCGAGGGGGTCCGGTCCCTTGGGGGCTGCCGCCTGTGTGCTGAGGGGGTCCGGTCCCCGGGGGTTGCCGCCTGTGTGCTGAGGGGGTCCAGTCCCCGGGGGGCTGCCGCCTGTGTGCTGAGGGCCCGGGGGGCTGCCGCCTGTGTGCTGAGGGGGTCCGGTCCCCGGGGAGCTGCCGCCTGTGTGCTGAGGGGGTCCGGTCCCCGGTGGGCTGCCGCCTGTGTGCAGAGGGGGTCTGGTCCCCAAAGGGCTGCCGCCTGTGTGCCGAAGGGGTGCGGTCCCCGGGGGGCTGCCGCCTGTGTGCCGAGGGGGTCCGGTCTCTTGGGGGCTGCCGCCTATGTGCCGAGGGGGTCCGGTCCCCGGGGGGCTGCCGCCTGTGTGCTGAGGGCCCAGGGGGCTGCCGCCTGTGTGCTGAGGGGGTCCGGTCCCTGGGGGTTGCCGCCTGTGTGCTGAGGGGGGTCCGGTCCCCGGGGGGCTGCCGCCTGTGTGCTGAGGGCCCAGGGGGCTGCCGCCTGTGTGCTGAAGGGGTCCGGTCCCCGGGGGTTGCCGCCTGTGTGCTGAGGGGGTCCGGTCCACGGGGAGCTGCCACCTGTGTGCTGAGGGGGTCCGGTCTCCGGGGGGCTGCCGCCTGTGTGCTGAGGGGGTCCGGTCCCCACGGGGCTGCCGCCTGTGTGCTGAGGGGGTCCGGTCCCCGGGGGTTGCTGCCTGTGTGCTGAGGGGGTCCAGTCCCCGGCGGGCTTCCGCCTGTGTGCTGAGGGGGTCCAGTCCCCGGGGGTTTGCCGCCTGTGTGCTGAAGGGGTCTGGTCCCTGGGGGGCTGCCGCCTGTGTGCTGGGAGAAGTCTGGTCCCTGGTTGGCTGCCGCCTGTGTGCTGAGGGGGTCCGGTCCCCGGGGGTTGCTGTTTGTGTGCTGAGGGGGTCTGGGTGCCTGTGTGCTAGGGTTTCCAGTCCCTGGGGGGCTGCCGCCTGTGTGCTGAGGGGGTCCGGTACCCGGGGGTTTGCCGCCTGTGTGCTGAGGGGGTCCAGTCCCTGGGGGGCTGCCGCCTGTGTGCTGGGAGAAGTCTGGTCCCTGGGGGGCTGCCGCCTGTGTGCTGAGGGGGTCCGGTCCCTGGGGGGTTGCTGCCTGTATGCTGATGGGGTCCGGTCCCTGGGGGGCTGCCGCCTGTGTGCTGTTGTCATCTGGACCCTGGGGGGCTGCCGCTTGTATGCTGAGGGGGTCTGAGACCTGTGTGCTAGGGTCTCCAGTACCTGGGGGGCTGCCGCCTGTGGGCTGAGGGGGTCTGGTCCTTGGGGGGCTGCCACCTGTATGCTGGGGCTCCAGGACCTGGGGTCTGCGCCTGTGTGCTAGGGTCTCCGGTACCTGGGGAGCTGCTGCCTGTGTGCTGTTGTGATCCAGACCCTGGGAGGCTGCCGCCTGTGTGCTAGGGAGGTCCAGTCCTGGGGGCTTGTCGTCTGTGTGTGGTTCTGGTTCCTAGGGGCTGCCATTTGTGCTTTGGGAAGGGGAGTCCCTGAGAGGCTGCTGCCTGTGTGGGGTGCTGTCTTGATGTAAGTGGGGGGTCTCTGGGGGTGCTGCCTGTGTGTGAGGGTAGGCTGTGGGGGTCCCTGGGCAGGCTGCTGTCTCTGTGCATGTGGGGGATCCATGAGGGACTGCCGTCTGTGCAGTGGCATAACTAGGAATGGCTGGGCCCCAAGGCGAACATTTGACATGGGGGTCTCCCCCCCCGCACCGTCGCTCCCCCGCTTGTGTGTAGGCAGGGTTGTGGGGCAGTGTAAATCATGTGGTTCTGGTTACATAGTACAGGGACGCTGGAGGTATAACATACAGTAGTGCCCTCCTGTGCCCCTATGATAAATGTATTCCCACTCCTCCTGCATTATAAATAGAATGGCCCCCACAGCCTAATGCATCACCCTTTCATATCCAGGGTGTGAGCTGTATGCATAAACACTTTCCAACCCTGCAATGATTGCTGGCACCAAACTGACACTCATTGCTGTATAAAGGGGTTACCCACAATGTAGGGACTCCTTCAGAGCAGGAGGAGTCCCTGCATTAGAAGGAGCGAATCCAAGACATAACTTGTCTGTGTTTCTTGACTAAGTGTAAACCCTTGACCGTGACTAACCCCTGCACTTAGGTTTAGTTGTGGTCAAGTTATGACTGCAATTAACCCTTTCTAGTCCATGAGTTAGCAACTCTAACAAATGTTAACGTCACTATAATCTTTATGTATAGTAGGTGTAGCCCTAAGGTACATTGGGGCTGCTATACTTTATTTGCATAGCGGGCTGTCTGTTCTGCCCGCATATTCATTAATATAACTTAACCCCCAATGTATTCACCAAGGACTCCCCAGACCTCATGCAATCAGTGATTCCATCTAAGTGATTGAATTGCTGATTACCCAAGAAGGGGTTAATCACAAGCTAGACATGACTGTGGTTCAGGCTAAGGGCCGACGTAGCGTCCCGCAGCAAAAAAGCTGCAGGAAAAGCTGCGGACTTTCTGCTTCAATTATTCACATATGGAAGCTTCCAGCATTTCCGTAGGTAGAATTGACATGCTGCGATTTCCAAAACCACGACGGTGTGACCACTGTGTGTATTTTACTGCAAAGTGGGGACAGGATTCGCATTTTTTTTTATCACGTTTCTGCCACTGGCAAACCGTGGCGTATAGGCCACATGGGGCGCCTCCCCTTAAGGATTTATCCGCTTTATCAGGATAGGCCAGGCCCAACACCTGATACCCCTCCAGATCTCTGGTACAGAGACTTTAATGGGGCAGCGCTGCGGTACCTACACTCGCCACTACAGCTTGTACAGCAGCGGAGATCAGCAGGGGATCCCGGCATTACCTATCCTGAGTTACTGTCCTCTCAGTAGGAGGCCTCACATTCTGGTGCTCAAATAACCAAAAAAGGGGGGTTTACTAGACTTCATTTGAGGCTAAGTTCACATTGGCCGCAGAAATCGGCAGAGGGGAATTTTATTTGGCTATGATAGACTACGTTGATAAGTGGAGGTGGGTTTTTAAAAAAATAAATAAAATGGTTAATGAGGGTTGTGCGGAGGGTTTTATTTCAATCAAATATATTTTTTAAACTGTCGATGTTGTTTGTTTTATTAATATCACTGTATGGGGAGCTTAGTGTTAGATATAGACCCTATAGTGACCTACCTGTACAGAATACACCGAGACCGTGAACCTACCTATAGTAACTACAGAATACACCGAGACCGTGAACCTACCTATAGTAACTACAGAATACACCGAGACCGTGAACCTACCTATAGTAACTACAGAGTACACCGAGACCATGAACCTACCTATAGTAACTACAGAATACACGAGACCATGAACCTACCTATAGTAACTACAGAGTACACCGAGACCATGAACCTACCTATAGTAACTACAGAGTACACCCAGACCGTGAACCTACCTATAGTAACTACAGAGTACACCCAGACCGTGAACCTACCTATAGTAACTACAGAATACACCCAGACCATGAACCTACCTATAGTAACTACAGAATACACCGAGACCATGAACCTACCTATAGTAACTACAGAGTACACCGAGACCATGAACCTACCTATAGTAACTACAGAATACACCGAGACCATGAACCTACCTATAGTAACTACAGAGTACACCCAGACCGTGAACCTACCTATAGTAACTACAGAGTACACCCAGACCGTGAACCTACCTATAGTAACTACAGAATACACCCAGACCATGAACCTACCTATAGTAACTACAGAATACACCGAGACCATGAACCTACCTATAGTAACTACAGAGTACACCGAGACCATGAACCTACCTATAGTAACTACAGAGTACACCCAGACCATGAACCTACCTATAGTAACTACAGGGTACACCCAGACCATGAACCTACCTATAGTAACTACAGAGTACACCCAGACCATGAACCTACCTATAGTAACTACAGAGTACACCCAGACCATAAACCGACCTATAGCAACTACAGAATACACCGAGACCATGAACCTACCTATAGTAACTACAGAATACACCGAGACCATGAACCTACCTATAGTAACTACAGAATACACCCAGACCATGAACCTACCTATAGTAACTACAGAGTACACCCAGACCATGAACCTACCTATAGTAACTACAGAGTACACCCAGACCATGAACCTACCTATAGTAACTACAGAATACACCCAGACCATAAACCTACCTATAGTAACTACAGAATACACCGAGACCATGAACCTACCTATAGTAACTACAGAGTACACCGAGACCAAGAACCTACCTATAGTAACTACAGAATACACCCAGACCATGAACCTACCTATAGTAAATACAGAATACACCGAGACCATGAACCTACCTATAGTAACTACAGAGTACACCCAGACCGTGAACCTACCTATAGTAACTACAGAGTACACCCAGACCGTGAACCTACCTATAGTAACTACAGAGTACACCCAGACCGTGAACCTACCTATAGTAACTACAGAATACACCCAGACCATGAACCTACCTATAGTAACTACAGAATACTCCGAGACCATGAACCTACCTATAGTAACTACAGAGTACACCGAGATCATGAACCTACCTATAGTAACTACAGAGTACACCCAGACCATAAACCGACCTATAGTAACTACAGAATACTCCGAGACCATGAACCTACCTATAGTAACTACAGAATACACCCAGACCATGAACCTACCTATAGTAACTACAGAATACTCCGAGACCATGAACCTACCTATAGTAACTACAGAATACACCCAGACCATGAACCTACCTATAGTAACTACAGAGTACACCCAGACCATAAACCGACCTATAGTAACTACAGAATACACCCAGACCATAAACCTACCTATAGTAACTACAGAATACACCCAGACCATGAACCTACCTATAGTAACTACAGAATACACCGAGACCATGAACCTACCTATAGTAACTACAGAGTACACCCAGACCATGAACCTACCTATAGTAAATACAGAATACACCGAGACCATGAACCTACCTATAGTAACTACAGAGTACACCCAGACCGTGAACCTACCTATAGTAACTACAGAGTACACCCAGACCGTGAACCTACCTATAGTAACTACAGAGTACACCCAGACCGTGAACCTACCTATAGTAACTACAGAATACACCCAGACCATGAACCTACCTATAGTAACTACAGAATACACCGAGACCATGAACCTACCTATAGTAACTACAGAGTACACCGAGACCATGAACCTACCTATAGTAACTACAGAGTACACCCAGACCATAAACCTACCTATAGTAACTACAGAATACACCCAGACCATGAACCTACCTATAGTAACTACAGAATACACCGAGACCATGAACCTACCTATAGTAACTACAGAATACACCGAGACCATGAACCTACCTATAGTAACTACAGAATACACCCAGACCATAAACCTACCTATAGTAACTACAGAGTACACCCAGACCATGAACCTACCTGCAGCAACTCCATTCTAGTCAATTCTGTAGTGAGACAGCTAGAATGGAGTTGCTGTAAGGAGGACCTACCTATAGTAACTACAGAATACACCAAGACCATGAACCTACCTATAGTAACTACAGAATACACCCAGACCATGAACCTACCTATAGTAACTACAGAATACACCCAGACCATGAACCTACCTATAGTAACTACAGAATACACCGAGATCATGAACCTACCTATAGTAACTACAGAGTACACCCAGACCGTGAACCTACCTATAGTAACTACAGAATACACCCAGACCATGAACCTACCTATAGTAACTACAGAATACACCCAGACCATGAACCTACCTATAGTAACTACAGAATACACCGAGACCATGAACCTACCTATAGTAACTACAGAGTACACCGAGATCATGAACCTACCTATAGTAACTACAGAATACACCGAGACTGTAAACCTACCTATAGTAACTATATACTCATAAATCAGCCACACAGCGATATGTTAGAATCTATGATCTTTGTCATTTATGAATTGCCATAGATTTCCATTATCACTTACAACAAAAATGTGGCGTGAGATATAAAAAACGCGTCACCGCCATGTTCAGACCATATTTGCACGATGTCTCAGAACTGGTCTGGTGCAAAATATATATACATATGTCACACATAAATTATATATATATATATATATATATATATATATATAAAATAATTTATATAACTTATAAATATATATATATATATATATATATATATATATATATATATATAATTTATGAGTGCTATATGTATATATGTCCAGGAATGTGTTTTTCCTCCATTCATATTGATAATCATATATATATATAATGTCCCTCTTGGCCAGTTATGGATCCTCCCTATAGAGACTCCTCTCCAGCTTCTCCTGTAGTGAGGGGAATAGATTGGAGTTTCTGGCGGCCGCTCCTGTAATATTTCCATTCTAGTCACCTCAGTAATGAACTGTCTACATTGGAGTTGTTTCTAGCAGGTCCTCCCTCCAGCAACTCCATTCTAGTCACAACCTAAATGGTAGATGCTAAATCGTAATGGCTAAAGGACTTTTAATGACGTCATCAACATGTGATCAGACTCTTGTGTGGGCGGAGCTATACTGGATACTGTGGGACAGACTGTGATGTTATGCAGAAAGCTGGGAACAGAGTGATCCAAGATAAGTAGGAGAGAAGAGAGCAGGTGTGAGCAAGAGGGGGGAACTGGGGGCAGATGTAGGGGGCAGTTAAACTGAAGGCAGATGAAGGGGGCAATTAAACTGGTGGCAAATAAAGGGGACATTAAGCTGGTGGCAGATAAAGGGGGACATTAAATTGAGGGCTGATGAAGGATGCATTAAGATGGCAGATGAAGGAGGACATTAAATTCGGCGGCAGATGAAGGGGGATGTGAAGCTGGTGGCAGATGAAGGGGGGCATTAAACTGAGGGGGCAGATGTTGGGTGACATTAAACTACAACTACATCCACTGTTTAATGTCACCCTTCAGCTGCCCCATAGTTTAAAGTCCCCCTTCAACTACCCCCGCTGTTTAATGTCAACCGCCAGTTGCCCCATAGTTTAATGTCTCCCTCTACTTTCCACTAGTTTAAGCTGGGGCACGAGGAGAGGGACTTAGTACTGTGGGGCAATTGGAGGGGACCATTATAATGTGGAGGCATATAATGTTAGGGTGACTGTAGGAGCATTATACTGTGTGGGGGCACATGGAAAAATAGATGAGAATGGGCGGAGTCAACATAGAAGTGGGTGGAGCTAATTTTGCCGTGGTGCGCATAGCGCGCCCCATATTTTGTCCCTCTTTCTGTCCTTTGAAAGTTAGGAGGTATGTATTGGCAGAATATGTGCAAAGAGCGGCCATCTTGGGAGCAGCTTTATATAGTGCACTGCGGTTTATATAATTATTTTAGCACATTCAACGGGGAATTGTAAAACACAGATTGGCTTTGAGCATTAACCAATGTGTCCTTTGTAGAAGGTCATCGTCGTCTTCTGACGCTGCAGGAGATGTAAACTTCTATTCTGTAAAGTTATGACAGCCAAGGCCAACAACCAGGGGTCATATGTACAAAAAAGTCATGTCTGTAAGTCTGAGGCCCGAATTTAGTAGTGGCCTAATGTGGGTACCTTCTGAAATACCCCGAAAATGTGATAGAGACTAATGGAAAGTCAGAGTTATATGGGATTGTCACCTGCTGGATCTCATGGGTGCTGTTGTGACAAAGCCAAGAACCTACATCCAATGGAGGATCCTCGAATTCTCTGGTGGGTCAGTCTAGACCTGATATTGTGGGACCTCCTGAGTGTTTAAGATCAGTGCCACATTTTGTCTCATTCCATAGTACTGGCCGGACACCAACTCGAGCTCTTTCCATTCTTTACTAGGCTCTGCTCCACTGATTCTGGCACAGCTGGAAATTTTTCTCTAGCCCCCACCATTCCTGAGCAATCAGTGCCATTAGTTTTGGTGCCTCACAGGCTAACTAGACTCTCTAATGTCAAGTGGGTGGAGTCAGGGAGCAGCATTATATTTCATAAGGGGACCATTATACAGTAGAAGGCATACTAAGAAGGCCATTATAATAATGGAGCTAATATACTGTGTGGGGCCATAAGGAGGCCATTATACTGTATGGGAGTATAATAAGGGGGCCATTATATTGTGAGGGGACATTTCAATTATTGCTGAAGATCTCACCCATGGAACCTTTGGAATGCAATGGTTAAAAATTACGGAAGACCTACAGCGATTCCAGCAGTTAGGTTACAGCAAAACCCACCAGATTTCAGATTTTTTTTTTTTTTTTTTTTTTGCTGCGGTGGCTTTCAGAGGAAAACACTGCCACTGCGTGAGTTGTACCACAAAGGGCCCCACTGAGGTTCTGTCACCCAAGGGCCCGCAAGACCTTGAGCCAGCCCTGATTATAGTCACCCTACCACTGGAGACCACAGGGGCACACCACTGGTTTGTGCACATATATATACTATGACCACTCAGAGTGGGAAGGGGCTAAAAAAAAATTTACGCTCAGAAGAAATGACAGTGCGAGGTCTGAACAGTGTCTACACTGTCAGGATCAGCCCTATAGCGGTATAACACGATCATCCTGCTTATCACAGTCAATTATTTCATAAGAGCATAAACCGTGCGGTGGTTTTTGTAATGTCTTTATTATATTACCAAATACGATACATAATTTATTTGCAGCCGGATGGCGGCGCGTACAGCAGAGGAACTGCCAAATCACACAACCGATGTTCTCAGGGGTCAATGTGCTAAAAATAGGGAACAAAACAGACTACAAGGACTTCTCAAGAAAAGATTTACTAAAAACAGTGAATGTGCAAAAATAAAATCATAACTTTAACTCACGTGGTGTACGAGCTCATGTGACCACCGCAGCCAATCACCGGTCTCTGCGGCCTTGTGCCGCACAGGCCGGCATGACCACTGAGGCCAGCATTCTGCTGCAGTCATCATGGGCCCATGTACCAAATTTCATGCTTTTAGGAAATTTTTGATTATCCAAGACAACTCCTTAAACCCGTTCCTTGCTGTGAACATTACATTTATGTAATGATATGACAGGAGTTTGTAACCAAGGACAGTAGTGTAACGTCCTGGCTGGTGAGGGTCTGTGATAACAACCCTGAGCTTCTATAGCCCTAGGGGAGGGGTTGTGTGACGAGACCCATGAGTATAATACTCGCAGTTTCAGTTCTGACGGATTCGGTCCAAACGGAACCGCCAGGAAAACCTTGTGAGATGAATCTGGTGAGGTTCACCCAACAAATAATCTCCCCGGACCTGCTCACGGCTGCCTCCACTCCTCCTTCTGCCCTACATGGGGCCCCGTGCATCTCAAATCAGATCCCTATCAGTGACATGATATGGGACGCACAGGGCCCCCTAGAGGGCAGAAGGGTTAGCGGAGGCAGCCGTGAAAAGGAATGGGGATTGGTAAGTAAATGAGGCCTGTTACCTGCTGGGATTACTACAGCCTATTAAAAAAAAAAAAAAAAAAAAAAAGGTGATGATGTCTGGCTGCCAATGGCAGG